>JACXGI010006775.1:12453-30686 GCA_016801175.1 Esox masquinongy
TCGAAATATAATCTCTCCACCTAGTCCTGGGCCTACCCCGAGGTCTCCTCCCAGCTGGACGTGCCTGGAACACCTCCCTAGGGAGACGGCCTGGGGGCATCCTTACCAGATGCCCGAACCACCTCAACTGGCCCCTTTCGATGCAAAGGAGCAGCGGCTCTACTCCGAGTTCCTCACGGATGACTGAGCTTCTCACCCGATCTCTAAGGGAGACGCCAGCCACCCTTCTGAGAAAACCCAGTGACAAAGTTACATTTAAAAAACTGTTTTGGACAACACGTGGTACCAATTACTCTATAAGAGCAATAAACTGTGCCAGATTGTGCAGTTCAGCAGGAACAATGACTCCTCCCACTTCCACGTACGACTTTGAATGTATGCACCACAGTATTCACTCGGCAGTCAACATGGCGTCCGCTCCTCCGCCAAGGCAACCCGCTGGCACCAGCGCACAGGTAAGACATCTGAAAGATATTAGCCTTTTTGAATAGATCCTTTGGGACATTATCCCCCCGCAGTGGCATTTTTTTGTCATTAACACAAAGGGAAAATAGGTGGACAACTGGACAAAGCTGGAAATGAAGCATCGCTAGCACTAAAGTTAGCATTAACTAACATTAGCTTCACACTAAGCTGGTGTTTTTACACTAATTTCAGTGTCCAGCTCAAGTTTTTTTTTACTTTAACGTGTAGTGGTCTTTGTTAACCTCTGTTTGTCAGAATGACCATAACTCGACAGTGGCTGTCAACTGAATTGCCAAGTATTGACAGCTCTGTCAATGCATTTACAACATCTTGTGGCATCTCAACCTGGCCTGACAATGCCCTAAAAAGGACCATCTCCTGGTTGACTACAAACTGCAAATAGTCCACATCCAGCGGGAGTCTCTGTGTGGCCTGGGAAATTTTAGTTATAAGTCTCTGAAGAAGGGCTCTTTTCATTTGCTCCTAGAATAAACAAATACGACTTTACGTTAATGCTTTGGCCTGATAAATTACGTTTTACACACATAACGTTACATGTAACAGCATGACAGTTATGCCTTACAAAATATGCCAAGTGGGCAAACTTTGAAGGCTTCTACCACAGCCTAACTTATGTATCAGAATACACTAACTTGTCTTTTTGCATTTGTATGTCTTATTGTCTGTTTTCTGGACCGTGTGTGTCCGTAATAAAAGCTTTGATTGATTGATTAACAAAGCGGACCGGGGCAAGTTATGTTGTTTAAACTAACCATGAAAAGGCAACACTTAACTTAGCAATGTTAGTTATCTATAATTTTTAGATTTATAAGGCTCTGTGCGGCTGCAGGCACAAAATATTCATTTTTCACTTATATTTGTTTTCAGTTCCACATTTCATGTTTTCAGATTCAAAACTTATTTTTTTATGGCTTCAAATCTGAAAACATAAAATGTGGAGCTGAAAACAAATATAAAAGTGAAAAATGAAAATGAATAATTTATTCAAAATAATTCCAGAATTTAATCTAAATTTTATTGAAACTGAAAGAAAAATGTGTACACTGTGTACATGTTTTTTTTTTTTCAAGTTTTAGACCAAAACTTAAATTTTCAATTTCAAGCTTTAGTTTTTCAACTATATACATTTTTTACAAATTAACAAAACATTTGGCCCTGATTTAGCTCCATACGAATCAGCCTCTGTTAATTCCGCAAACAAATAATTCCCGCGCTTCATCGATACCACGACAACACCACGTCAGCTGAGTATCTACTCAGCTGACTCACGCGCACAAACACAGCCAAGCTCATAACGGTTCGAGGCGTCTCGACCTTATCAGTGACAAGATATATTTAAGGCTGAATTTGTTATAAAGTATTTTACAGGTAGCCTATTTCTGACAGAAAATTTCCTGAATATAATGTGTCCATTAAAACTGACTATGATCACTATAATGGTAAAATACGCCAAGTATAATTTCGAAAATGGAAAGTTCATGCTTTCAGTGAAATACGGAAAGATTTGGTATCTGAACCTATAGATAGTAGAAAAGCTTTATATCTATGTGGAAAATGTCTGCACATCGAAATGACAGTGGTCGGCAAAGCGACGTCAATTAAACTTCAAATACTTTGCGCGCGCATAGTGACGTTTCACCTCTCACTCTGCTGCACACAGAATTATTCAAATAGCTTGTTCTAAAACTATTGTGTACTGCTACCTAACGTTACTAAAAAGAGGTTCAAGATAATGTACAAGGACCGTTCATTTTATTTTCAAATGTTAATATGCAACGGAGAAACACAAAGACCAATTTGAGAAAATGTACAATATCTCAAAAATGTCGGCCTTGATATATACAGTACCAGTCAGAAGTTTGGACACCAACTCATTCAAGGGTATTTCATTTTACGATTTTCTACAATGTAGAATAAGAGTGAACACATCAAAAATTCTAAATAATACATATGGAATCATGTAGTAACCAAACAAAGTGTTTGAAATGTATATTTTAGATTCCTCAAAGTAGCCACCTATTGCCTTGAGGACAGCTTTGCACATTGAGGACATTAGCCATCGGCTAAGGTACAGTGTAAACACGCCTAATTGAGGATAGCTTTCCACAGCTTTGCACACATTGTAGGGCTGCACGATATATCGTTTCAGCATCGACACTGCGATGTACGCATCCGCAATAGTCACATCGCAGAACGTGCGATTTAGTAAGGTAAACATAGATCAGTCTACAATATATATTTTTTCAAATGGAAAACTAGCATTATATCTGTCTGATATAAGGTAATTTCCTCTTATTTATGGGTTATTGGATACACAGTTTATTATTATTATTTTAAACACGGAATTCGTTGCTGCACTTGGTTGACATGCAGGCTCTGCTTGCGCGTGACGAAATGATGAGCGAGGAACAGGCAAAAAAGACCGAAATGGAGAATTTGGTTGCAAAAAGAAATGCATCGTTAATTATATGGAAATATGTCGGCTACAGACAGGATGATGTTGACCAAAAACAGGTACTTTGTCGAGAGTGCCTTGCAATTGTGACCACAACACGAGGCAACACGACCAATTTGTTTGATCATTTAAGGCGGCACCACAAATCTTCGTATAATGAGTGCAAAGCATTTCAATGCCGTCCAAAGCAAAAATCTATTTCGGATCCATTTGCCAGTATTACACCATACGAGAAAGGTTCCAAACGGCAGAGAGAAATCACAGATTCTATAACATTTCACGTCGCCAAAGACATGGCACCAATTAACACGGTTACCAAAGAGGGTTTTAAAAACATGATCCGGTCGCTTGACAAGTGGTATGTAATGCCATCACGCAACCATTTTTCTCAAGTTGCCATCCCAAAGCTGTACGAAAAATGCAAGGGACAAGTTGAAACAGACCTGTCACAAGTGGAATATTATACAGCAACAACGGACTTGTGGTCCAGCCGGACAACGGAGCACTACATAAGTCTGACCGTACAATTTATTAAGAGGACTTCCACCTGAAAAGTTGCTGTTTGCAAACTGCATTTTTCCCAGAGGATCATACAAGTGAGAACATTGCAACAGGGATGAGAGAAGCTTCAGCTGATTGGGGCCTAGATGAGAGTCGTCTAGTCTGTACAACAACCTGACAATGCCGCGAACATGGTGAAGGCTGCACCTGAACAAGTGGACCAGATTGCAGTGCTTTGGCCACAGACTGCATCTTGCAGTTGGTAAGTTATGCCCAATTGCGCATTCTATTTTACTACTGTTGCTATTGCTATACCATTACTGTTACATATTAATACCTAGCAACCTGTTCTGAAATATAACCATTTTCAGAAGTTTCATACATTTTAATTGTAGAGGATGGGGCTGGGGAAGAATGAAGGATACAGACTGTCAGGTTGATAGCCAAAGCTCTTTCTGAATACATCCTGTATTTTTTCATATCGCAGAAAAACAAAATATCGCAATGTCAGTTATTTCCAATATCGTGCAACCCTAACACATTGGCATGACACTGACTCTCATGAAGTCCGCCACAGCAAACTAAGACTCAGAATTACCTCTGCTGCAGATATGTTCATTAGAGTTACCAGCTGGAGAAATCGGCAATTAACTTTACCTCAGATTGAAGTCCAAATTACCTAAATATAAACGTATTTTGATTTGTTTTACACTTTTTAGGTTACTACATGATTCCATATGCATTATTTGATAGTTCTGATGATCACTATTATTCAACATTGTGGAAAATGGTAAAAAGACATACCCTGCAATGAGTAGGCGTGTCCAAACTGTTGACTGGTCCGACATACTGGACATTCCGTAGCCATAATTCTATTGCCTTCGCCAGGTTACTTCCAGTAGGCTAAGCACAGCTGTCCTAACTCACCCTGCCTTGACATCAACCCAAATAACATCAAGAATTTTTTTCAACTTTAAGAAGATACTGTAACAAAAAAAAACAAATTGATTATTTCTCAGAACAAAAATAAAAATATATTGTTTGTATAAGTGTGTTAAGTGTTTCTCTGTGTGTATGTGTCTGTTTAAGTCTTTCTGTGTGTGTGTGTGTGTGTGTGTGTGTGTGTGTGTACACATCTAGAGTGCTTAACTAAAACCCTGACCAGATGGTTGTTTTCCGGACACATGGTCTTAACAACCCCAGCTAGGCCTTGGGGAGCCTGTTTCAACACAGATACAACACAGATTGACCAGGCATAGACTCAACTGTCTGTGACTGGCTGCACAAAGGCCCAGTCAGGAAGTCATTCAGTCACTCAGCCAGTCAGTCAGAAGTGGGTGTGGACAATGGTCTACAATCAAACATTAAAGACTACGCTATTGACCGCATTGGCATTGTCGCACAAAAGTTGCAAATGTCCTGCAATTCTAGGCGTTTCCATGGTTCATGCCATGCTCTTATCAGGGATGTAAGATATGACCAAAACAGCATTTCACAATAAAAGTTATAAACATGTCGACTGGTGGACTAACTGAACAGACGGAAACCAATACATACTAACGGGTTTGAACGGCTAACAGGATGTTCATTTTCACTTCACTACATCGTCCGGCTCACAGGCAAGGCAGAGACGGTTAGAGGACATCACTGGGAAAAAACATGTTCCTGCATGGACAGCACTACTCAAGGCATCCGCCATTCTAATGTAGTCAACTGGGTGGGACTTTCAACCTCATTGGCTGATCCCTCCTGATGACCCAGTTAGTCATCTGCAGATCTCCCCTGGTGACTTTTAAACATGGAAATGATCTCAGTGCCTCCAGCCATGCAGGATCAGAAGCTATAATGGCACAGACAGACAGATGGAACCTCTCCGTCTCCAGCTCTACTCAGCCGTACTGACTGGCTAACATTTATAGCCAGAAATGCCTCACAAGCACCGTTTTCTGTCCACCAGAAGACTCTGGCTGGCAAATTAGCAGTTCAGCTGCAAGCAGTGTAACACCATACAGAGCCATTATCATCTCTGTAGACTTGATATCGGATTTGATTTGTTCAGGACTGCAATCAAATGTTTTGAAATGAAACAATTAAACATAAAATTAGCTGTAAGGGAAGGTGGGTGTTGATGGTAAGGTGTATTTGCAGCTGAGTGTGTGTGTGTGTGTTGGTGGTTAAGTGTCTCTGGGTGTGTGCACGCGCGTTGAAGGTAATGTGTCTGTGTGTGTGTTGAAGTATCTGTGTGTTGAAGTGTCTGTGTGTGTAAGCTTCAGGGGCAGGTGGGTCTGTGTGTTCTTGCACTGGCCTGTCCGTCAGGCTGGGTTAGTCACTGTGGCCTCCTGCAGCCCTTCTCTACAACAGAGGATACAAACCCTTTTAGTTACGTAACACATTCATATTGTTTTGTTAAGTCTTCTTCTCCAGGACCCCATGCGAATTGTTTGACAATAGACTCTAACACTTGACATTTTTGTGTACTCATAAGCTCCAGCATAGAGTACTGCTGAATGACCGCTAAGTCCATTGCCCTGAAACCAAAATTTTCACATGTAGATGGTACTCTGTTTCAGGCATTAACAACTGCAAGACACTGTGCTGTACCCCTAGGGGCCCAGTACCCCAGGTTGGGAACCACAGGTCTGCAACAGCAGTGGAATCCATCATCCTAAACCATGATGACAGCAGTAAGCCCTCACACTCACAGCCTGAGAGGAGGATGTCTTTTTACAGTAAGAGACATTGCCATCACAGCGTGCCTGTCCTTCATAACCCACAACGAGGCTTTTTGTTTTTCACTGAGTCATGATGACAACATACTGGGACTACTCTGCTGGCCTGCTTCACAAGGCTAGAACTGGGTCACTCTGTGAGTGTAGGGTCAATCAGTGGGTCAAAGCCCAGGTACAGAATCTCCAGCTGGTCTCAGTTCAACACTTGGTCCAATAACAGATCATTAATGAAGACCTCACACTACCTGCTATGGTCCGAGACAACAACACTAACTGAAGATGAGAGGAAACACTACAGCTCCACTCCGAACGTGAAAACTTCACTCAAGAAATTCACTGTCTGTCAGAGCAGCATGCTGGATTCAAACCCACACGGGAGCAGTACGTCCCATAGACAGCAGAGTAGACACTTGGACAACGAAGGACACAGGAAATGTGTCTGACATGTCTGGATGACACCACCAACCCCACCTGTTCTGGCACGCATCACGAAGAAGCCAACTGGGAAGGTCTAGTGGCTGTGCCAAACATTGAAAAATGAATAAATATTAAAAAGTCAATGATGGACACAAAATAGTGTATTGAAAACAGGTTTGTACAAATGCCATCGTCCTATTTGCCACGGCTAGAAGAGCTCCGGGACTTTGAAAGAGGGGTGATTGTTAAGGCACATTTGGCCCCAGCAATCAACAAGACATTTTATTTTTGCTTGTTGCCAACTTCCATCCCTCAGAAGTTGAGGGACGGAAGAGTGAAAATCATATGCACACCATCTGATATACAAAAATAGACTGGATTACTGTGAAATCATTACACATCCTTACAGAAACATCACACATTCAAACATCACAGACACACACACACAACTCTTCTGAATTCCTCCCGCTCAACATCTGTCTGCTTTTTTTTATACCTTGGATGCATACCTTCATCTCTGCTCGCATTCTGTTCCTGTACTCCTCTCTGCCCCTCCTGTGCTCCTCTCTGTCCCTCCTGTGCTCCTCTCTGCCCCTCCTGCGCTCCTCTCTGCCCCTGCTGTGCTCCTCTCTGCCCCTGCTGTGCTCCTCTCTGCCCCTCCTGTGCTCCTCTGCCCCTTCTCTGCCCCCTCTCGCCAAGCTAGCCAACACACAGGCAAGGTGCAACATGGGTCCTTTTAGGAAGCAGAGCCTCACCCAAGGGTCATTCTGACATGGTCTCCGGCCAGTGGGTAGGACAGACAGAAGGGGTCAAGCACATGCATACTCTTAGATTTGATGTTAACAGGGTGTCCTGACTGTGATCACTGAAGGTCAAACTGACCGAAATAGCAGGGGTTGTTATGACCGGTGCCATGGCTAAAATTCCAATCTGTGTGTCATAGTGTGATGGCAACCTAATCACTCCCAACTTCCAATTGGCACATTCCTCCCCTCTCCCTTAGAGATAAAAGTACAGGTACTACCGTTTATGCAATCAATCATTTTAAATTAAGCTACTCTGGATAAGAGCAATAGTTAAATAGCGCAAATGTACATGTGAAAATTACAGCCATTGTCTGAGGTTTAGAAATAAAACAAATCCATCCTAATAAGCACTAGGGTTGGCACCAACATCTCCTTTTCCTACAGTGCTTCTAAATGTCACAAGGCTATGGCACCCTAGCAGGAAGCTCTTGCAGAGAATAGCTGATTAGCGTTCAATGCCTTCCCATAGTCATACAATAGATTAATATTACATAGCGCGTTCCATTACAGCAAATCTCAAAGAACGTTTAACAAAAATGAGTTCCTGTGCAGGTGGTTGGTCTTGAAAGCTGAGTGCTGAGGCTGTCCAGGACAGACATCGTAATAGACGGAGGGGAAAGACCCCACAGGCCCAACTGACAGACCCCCCAGGAGCATTGATAATTACCTCAGCTTTTTGAGTCTAATTTAGTTTTAGCGTTCGTCAGCACATGAACTCTGGACAACGGCTGGTAAGAGGTAGCCTAAATACGCATCACTTAATTGACATTTTTCAATTAAATAATGAATATTCAGGCTACTTCACACATTGATCAAAAGCACAATCAGACAGCCTTGTTCAACTACAGCAGACCTGTCATCCAGAGTTATTTCAGATTGACAAGAACTGCCAAAATTAACACAGCAACATTAACAAGTTAAATAGGGAGTAGGGTGCCATTTGAGCCGCGCCCCAGCAAGACCAGCAGCTAGCGTGGCCAACCTGTGATGCCGGAGTGTCTTGGTGTGCGTGCGTGCGTGTGTGTGCACGCGCGTGGTGGACGGGGGTTCCCTTTCACTCCTATCAGCTGTCACACTACACAAACAAGGCCTTGCTCTTTGTGTCCGATCAATGGAAATAACCTGGTAATACGATACTGCAGCTGATCTAAACCTCTGTGCACGCATGCATGATCGCTCTATTCTACAACTCGCCAAGCAAACAGAGGTTTCTGAAGCAGGACCAATTTATTAGCTGAGGGCGAGCGACAAACCTGCATGTTGGTCTACGTTCCAAATAATACTAACTTGCTTCATAGTGCACCAGCTGAATGTGGCCCTCGTCAAAGTTACTGTAATATCTAAGGAACAGGGTGCCATTTGGACCGGGCCACAGAATTGGACGCTTACAGTGCTCTCTGTTGAGGGTGCACTTTGGTAATGCTTCTATGGTGACTAATTAAACCTATTTTGGGCCCCATTTCAAAGTGGGGAGCCATTGGTTTTGGGAAGGATGTTATTCATTTTGATCCGTGTGTTGGTCACAGTGAAAGTAAAAATTAAACAGAAAGAGAGACAGAGGGACAGAAATCCAAAGAGAGAGAGTGTGTGTGAAAGAGGATTAAAAGAAGTAAAAGTTTAACAATGTAGTGCGTGGAACAGATCACGAGACACAACATCTTCCAGTTAAAATGCTCTCGACATGCCTGCAACAAACTTACTTCTCTAAATCTCCCTTTCGTTCAGAAGCAAAATATGAACTACAACTTGCATCATGAAGGACATGAAAAGTGAATAGCATTCTAAACTGACATTCAGATTAAGACTGAAACAAAATAGTATATATTGTTGACACTGGCTAAGTCTAGCTAACCCTGAGAGGACTTCAAATAACGGCAGGCCCAATCAACCCTACGGAGTCCCCACGGTCATAATGAACCATACCTGTATTTACTGTACTGTGCTAGGATATATTCTATACACCTTAGTAAACCATTTAGATTACTTGGCTTCTTCACGGTTGACAGAATGAAACAGCAGCACTGAGTTGGCCCCATCAGGCTACGCGTGATACAACATTTCAGGGAGTCATGGAGCTTATACACGTCCATGATTTGTGGACGCCTACTGACACACACTTGGGCCTTAGTGAACTTAGGACAATCAGTAATTATGCAATTCATTCTAAAAAATGGAAGCATTACATGCTAACATGTATTAACTGATTCAGTGGTTAGCTATTTCGCAGGAACTAGATTACAGGGTCACGGTAAATCTAGCTAATCTGAACCAAGTCCTAAAGAACCCAAGGAATCTTTGACAATTACGTTTTTTTGATTGTAGTTTCCTTGGAGCAGTCAAGGCAATATTATTATAATAGCTATGTAATACAATTATTATATTTGTCGTTACTAACATCGAGAAGTAGTAGCTTGGTAACAACCGATTTCATCGCCAGATTTAGGGCATATCCAGATTCTGAACTCACCGATGCAAGATAGGTCATTTACTATCCTCATAATCAACGTTTAGTTATATCTAATTTACCAACTGGCTACAATATAGTATGGTGGCTAGAGTATATATATTAACACTTAACTTTTTTAAACTGAAGCTACCAAACCCCTAAACATAATGGCTAGAAAATAAAGATCGGTGGAGTGGAATGGTAAAGCGGATAATCTCTTGCAACGGCATCAAAGGAATACAGCATCCATGTTGGTTTAGCAGTTATCTAGCTAGTAGTAAGCTAGTATGCTAACTTAGCTACCACCAACACGATTCATTAGCTGTCTCGCTAATTCAAGGACAGCAGAGAAACCGGCTCACTTGCATGGTATAGGCAACATACTATAAAAAAAACGTCTTACCGTCTTACTTTGGTACAGTAGATTTCCAATTTAAATGTGAAAATATGTTGGGCTATGATGCTCGCATCCTAAGCAACAGTCCAGGTTCGTTTATCTGGTTGATTTAAAAACCACGGTGTAAGCTAGCCAGCTAAACTAGAAGCTGTACTGGCTGGCTGTCAATCCGACACCCACGTCAGCCGGCGCGAAACTACCCACAATAAGGATTAGGCACTCGTGGAATTTAACTTCGCCTTTACAGTTAAAGTCCCGAATGAATAGCCTATAATGTAAACAAATATAAAGAGATAGTCATATTTTAAATGAATAACGTGAATATTGTTATATAAATTCAACAAAAGTAAAAATGTTAATTAATTTGACCAAAAGAAAAAATATGTTAACGTCCCACTGGATGTATAGGACAGACTTCAGATTTGCATTGGCCCATACTTCTGTTGCAATGTACCACCTTATCTATGAATGGATATGCATTAATAGACGCTCATACACTTTAATGCATATCGGACTTACTGAAAAGGGATGTCCACAGTCAAATTATGTAAATAAGAACTACAAAGCCAATATCTGTTAACACCAATTTTAGCTTTCTATTCTGTTGGAGTCACTGATTCAGCTGATGCCCCATTTAATGGAAAAAAAACATCTGTAACGGGCTGTCTACTGAAACATATTGCCCGAATGCAGTGCTAAAGTCTGTGGGATTTTGAAAAAATGTTTTGTGTGTTTTATTCCACAGTTACAACCATTTCAAACGATTGTAACTTTTCTGGGTTCGATATTTTTTTTGTGCTTTTTCGTTAAATGTATATTAAACATTTGTGGAAGATTACTGTACAGAGTTGTACACGGACACTGAGAATATTAGTGATCTGACTTTATTTTACATGTACAAGTAGAGTGAAAACTAGTTTGCGAAGCCACTTGTCTCTCCACTATATTAGATCTCGACCTTTTATATAAAAGAAGGACGGTAAAGTGTCAATTTAATTGACGTGATGATAGAATCAAATGACAAATGTCCGATATGAACAGATGTTTCATTCTGGTATATGTGGCTGGGGAATGACCATCCATAAAGATAAAAGATTCCGAGGAAAATACTTTAAGCTCTATTCAAATGAAAGTCAACACAAACATGAACTTTTCTGCGATGAAAACGTTGACCACTATAATGTGTATAATATCTCGCAGGAAAGTATTTGGGTGATTGTAAGTCTAAACAATTTTCAGTACATTTCTATCACACATTCCAAACATTTTTAGCATCACATAGGTCAAGTATGGCATTGTGTCCCTGTTTGTATTGGTTTGCGTAATATTCAGTGGGGAACATTTATTTTGATTTCAAAACCTGTTTCTATTGTGTCTAGCTTCACATACAACGCACGCGCTTACGTCATGGCTGAAAAGTGGGTGGTATCACTGAGGTACCAGGGAATCCGATCTGAGTGACATCCTTAGCACGTTTTAAATGAGGTTTCCTAGTTTCCGCAAAGCCACTTTTTTGTATATCACACCCTACTATTTATTAATTAAAGTTGTCTTATAATTAATTGAGGTTTTACTTTAATTTAACACAAATGCGTGAGTAAACTTTTGCACTTTACAGTAAAACGGAATTGCTTATGCAGCTTATATAAATTATAAGAAAATAACATGATGAAAAGGAAAGGTGTAAATTATAATTAAAATGACTGCAGATGACTACCGAGAAAACGAATCTAAAAACTTACTAGTTCGCAAAACCTGTCATTAATGCTTTTAGTGACAAAACCTGTCACTAAAATTAAAAAATCACAGTTGACGCGTGATACAGTTGTGTTTCGGGTATGTGAAAGTGACTAGGTTGAAACATTGATCTTATTTGGTCAAGAGAAACAAAACGACTTTTAAAAAATAATTCACACAATATCTTGTACATTTTTATATTGTTCTCCCTAACTTTATATTAACGAAATATAAACGATATTATTAAATGCCTGTTACTAATAATATAACAAATTTTATGATCATTGCACCTGCTACATCCTTGGATTGGCCACACCCCAGATATCAGCTCTTCTCTAGGCTTTTTCTAGGTTTCTGCTTTTCTGAGGGATTTTTATTGACATTGTGCGCCACAATATGAATTTCTTGCTCTTTTGGGTTTTAGGTTGGGTATCTCTAAGCACTTCATGACTATCGCTCATGGACTGTATGAAATTAATCGTATTGATAGTCAGCTAAGAATGTGGAAAGAGACCCCAGAAATACTCAGCAGAATTTATGACAGAATATATTAGTCTAAATTAAACCGAGAGGAACTGCTAGGGCTTTCAGACAAATTCAGCAAGTGTCTCACATTAGTGCAACTTGTACTTGTAATCATTGTTACCAGATCAAAAAAACTACCTAATTATAATGAATTATTGTTTCGATATAAACTTTTTTTGCAGGAATGCTTTTATAATGGGTTTAGTTGCATGTCTTTTTGCATTACTCATACTGCTTTGTTGTAGTAGTCTGTCTTCATTTCCATAATTACTGCACAGTCCTTCGCTCTGAGAAGTCTCACTGGATTGAGGATGACCTTTGCCACCAATCCTCACCTGTGTCCGACTCAAATGGGCAGACAAACACAGTACCAAACTCCAGCAGGGATGGAGGAGAGTGCGAAGGGGAATCTTCTGCAGAGGTTGCCGGGACGACAGATGGACATGGTAAAGTCAGTCAGCCATTTTGTATGCTGTGATTTTCTGAAATGTAGTACCTGGATCAGTCAGGTGATGGCATCAATGCCCCGCTATCAATTAATAAATATTTGACTAAGAGTTTTCTATACACAGATCAAGCCTTGTCCAGGACTAAAATTACATTCCTCTGGAGATTTTCCATTGAGTTAGATTTTGAATCCAGGACTAGGCTTAATCTGTGACTGGGAAACTATGGGAAAATGTTCATGATTAAGTACCTAAGAAAATCTTATATAATTTGTGTTCCAATGCATTTATCTGCCAACAATAATATAGTTAAGGCCTTTTTGAGGGCACATGTTCGCTGTTGAAATTATTTTTGGGATTGTAAACGATATCCACCGTCTCCATTCAGGCATGTAATGTTGTAGCTTGGTTTTACATTTTAAATCTCATCCACCTTAATGTTATTTCCAGATGCGGAATTGCTCTTTGAATTTGATCATCAAGAAGTTCACCCTAATCCCCAGCCCTCAGACCCCCAGCCCTCAGACCCAGAGAAATGTGATGGTCAGCCCTCGAACAAGGAGCAAAACCCTGGGAGGATTGGGGACGTCCAGAATGGTGACTCTTCAAATATAACCGAAGCAGCGAAGAAGCCATTCACTTGCAAAATTTGTGGGAAGCTTTTCAAGTTTAAGAATTCCCTTAAGGGCCACGTTAACAACCACACCAAACCCTTTTGCTGTCCGCAGTGTGGAAAAGGTTTCAGCACGAAGACTGCATGCAATGATCACCTTTTGGTTTTGCATTCAGACAAGAATCCCTTCAAATTTGTAGATTGTGGAAAGATGTTTTCCCGCGGGAGTAGTTTAGCCAAACACCGGGATTTCAACCCAACTAAGCACACCTGCGCATCGTGTGGAAAAACTTTCTGTGGTGACCGTGCACTGAAAATGCACGTTTGTGGTGTTCACCTGAGCAGAGAATACAGCTGCTTGTTGTGTCCAAAGATATTTCGCTTGTGGTCAACGTGGAAAAGTCATCAGGCAGTGCACTTGGACAAGAAGAGGTATTGCTGCGAGACCTGTGGCAAGCTGTTCAGTTTATCTTCGTCCTTATATTATCATCAGAGGACGGTTCACAGGAATCCCCAAGCTGACCCATCAAAGGAGAAGTATTGCTGTGAAACCTGTGGCAAGCCGTTCTGTTCAACTTCATCCTTATTCAATCATTGGAAGACTCATGCTGCCGAGGCATTTGGCTGTGATGTGTGCAGCAAAGCATTTCGAGAGATAGCGAATTTAAAAAGACACGTGAACGTACATGTGAGAAAAGGCCAGGTTACTGTAGAAAAAGCATTTCTATGTGGTGTGTGTCAGAAGAGTTTCTCACGTCCGAGCAGTCTCAGAGATCACATGACCATTCATACTGGAGTGAAACGTTTCAGCGGTAGAATATGCTCCAAGAGTTTCCATCTCTCAAACAGTCTCAAAGATCACATGACTTTACATACCGGAGAGAGACCTTATGTCTGTGGTCTATGCAACAAGAGGTACTGTCGTGCAAGACAGCTCAAAGCACACGCATTTGTCCACACTGGCGAGAAACCTTTCACCTGTGATGTATGCGGCAAGCGTTTCCATCTCCCACGCTCTTTAGAAAGACATAAAACCAGCCATACTATACAAAAACCTCCCTGTAAAAGTTGCGGCAAATCCTTCAGCGATGCTACTGCTCTCCAGCGACATATGGCCATCATCCACAGTGCAAAACGAAAGCGCCACTACCTCTGTGAAGACTGTGGCAAACATTTTTCTCAGGCAAAAAAACTGAAATGGCATATGTGTATACACGCTAGTGAAAAACATTTTGCCTGTGACGTGTGTAGAAAGAACTTAAGCAATCCAGTGACTCTCAGAAGACACAAGCATTCTCACGCCGGGCAAAAGTCACATTTTTGTACAATGTGTGGTAAAGGTTTTACCCAGTTATTCACCCTCAGGATACATCAACGCGGTCACACTGGGGGGAAGCCGTACTTGTGTGGTATCTGCGGGATGTGCTTCACCGCGTATGCCTACATCAAGAAACACAAGGAGATTCACCTGCCCAGGCACCTTTCTTCAAGACCACCACGGGAGAAGTCTGCACACGTCTGTAGTTACTGTGGTAAAGGCTTCCACGAAGAAACTGTTCTGAACCTGCACATGGGCACTCACACGGGAGAGAAACAGTTCACCTGTCAAGTCTGTGGAAAATGTTTCACTTTTAAGGCTACTCTTACTGGCCACATGCGCACTCACACGGGACAGAGGCTGTTCAGATGTGCCGTTTGTGGTAAATGTTTTGCATTTAGGTCTGTTCTGGTAAACCATGAACTCATTCACACTGGGGAGAGACCATATGCTTGTGATGACTGTGGCAAGCATTTCAAACAGAGATATCATTTAGCATCTCACCAACGTGTGCATACTGGCATCAAACCCTTTGTGTGCAACAAATGTGGAAATGCCTATGCCTGTAGACAGAATCTCAAATTTCATAAGTGCAGGATTAACTAGAAGACAGACCATGGTGTGAGAGTATTCTGTTTTGTTTCAGATTTTGATACTACCTTTTCTTGTATTCTGCTTTATTCCTTCCCTTATATTTTAGTATTTTTTTCTGTTGCACTCTTATTGTACTGAATGGAGACTGAAATCCATGAGTAAGTGAAATATAATGAAGTGCAGCCAAATAAAGTGAGTGAAATGTTTTTTGATCAATCTCCTTTGGTTTAAAGAAAGTCAAACAATTAGCGAATATATGGAACTGTTCATTCTAGACTGGCAATACTGTTCCATTCCATTCCATTGTACTGTTCCATTCTAGACTGGCAATAACAATTAGGTGTGTTCAGGTGGATCCAAAATAATATATTCGGTATCTTGGGTGTTTGTGACTACACGAATAAACTAAAAACCAAGAATTAACAGCATATTAGGAAATTCCACTCGTAATGGGAATACGCTTCCAGTGGGTGGCGCTGGTGTTATTTTTCTTTCCTCTGTAGATTTGCGAATAATCTACCATAGAAGAAATAGTTTAATTCCCTCAGTTCCCCTTTCACAAACAAGACGCAAGTCCTCCGGTAACTTTTTTCCTGCACAACTTGAGGTAATTAAAGAAAAACCTATACATAATGCGGAATTTAAAGCGAGTAGGTATTCATTTGTTTGCATTTAGTTTGAAATGTCTTTTTCACGGTTTAAAAAGTTAGTGCCGTCAGATTTGAGTTTAGCCTAGTCATGATGAGCTACTGCCAGTAGCTACAAGGCAAACTAGTTAGCTAATGCTAACTGACTAGCAGAAATATAGATACAGCTAGAAACGCTTTTTGTTAAGTCCTGATGTGACTATTCAAACGGTGTACAATAACAAGTTGACTAGCTTTTACGAAAATGCCTGCAATAGTTTTTTTTGTCGTTTCTTTCATCTTGCTAGCTAGCTAATATATATAAATAACTACAGTATCAATTAGCTAGCTTGCTATCTAACATTAGCATTCTTTTGTTTTTGTCTTCTCGCGACTGTCAGTAGCTTACCAGAAATTAATTGTGATTCATTAAGCGACAGTCAAGTCAATTAAACCCAGAGTAATCAATACCTGATACATGTAATCTATCAATAACTGGTGTGTCTTCACACACAGGTGAACAACCGAGTCCACGTAACCGCAGAGATCCGACCGGAAAACATGTCGTCAGGCGCTCTATTCCCTAGCCTAGTTTCGGGCTCCCGGGGCTCGTCCAGCAAATACCTGGTGGAGTTCCGTGCCGGTAAAATGACCCTAAAGGGTAGCACAGTGACCCCGGACAAACGCAAGGGCACTGTGTATGTTCAACAAACTGACGATTCTCTCATACACTTCTGCTGGAAGGACAGGGGCTCCGGAAACGTTGATGATGTGAGTGGCGTTTTTGTTGATGTACTGAAATTAAAGGCATTAAATCCAGTATCCAGGTATACATATGGTTAAAGCTGCATTTGCCTCTCAAGGTAAACGGAGTAATCAGTTTGGATTTGATGTTTTCTAAATGGAACTTAATTTTTAAAAATCTATTGCACCTTCAACAAGGACCCAAAAATGAATTACGCGATACGACCCCAAAATATCTCCAGAAAAACTGAGGCGAATTGTCTTCTGACAAGTCCTGTCCGCTTATTCTCGCCCGGTGTGTTGTGCTCTGGTCTGTTCTCAGGACCTGATCATCTTTCCCGATGACTGTGAGTTCAAGAAGGTGAGCCAGTGTACCACAGGGCGTGTGTTTGTGCTGAAGTTCAAGGCTGGATCCAAGAGATTGTTCTTCTGGATGCAGGTGAGTGTTGAGTAGCATTACAAAGATTTATTAACATGACATGAAGACTATTGTACACCAGGTGTGTGCGTGTGCGTGCCACAAGCACAATAAAAAAGTGAGCTAATGAAGCTATAATCCTTCAGTTTTAGACTTACTGGTGCCCTGCCAATTTAAAAGTATATTCATTTGAGGTCATAAAACAAAATACTGAGCTGCATATGCAAGTAAAACAATTGCTCTGTAGAGCATCACAGATTTACGTGTATTTTGAACTGTAGCATCTCTTGGGAATTCCATGGAGTCCCTTAACTGTTTGTGCCATCCTGCCAAACTCCTCAAACTTGTGACAATGGCCACCAGAGTTTGGAAGGACCATGCATGTAGGTCTGGGACCGGGCGAGGTGTTCAAGTGGTGTATCCCGAGCTCCACTGTATTTTTGTTGTGCACTGTCTGTGGTCTGAATGGGGTCGGTTCTTTATGATGTCTCTGGTCTGGATGGGTCTGTTCTTTATGATGTCTGAATGGGTCTGTTCTTTATGATGTCTGAATGGGTCTGTTCTTTATGAAGTCTGAATGGGTCTTCTTTATGTTTCTGGTCTGAATGGGTCTGTTCTTTATGATGTCGTCGGTCTGGATGGGTCTGTTCTTTATGATGTCGTCGGTCTGGATGGGTCTGTTCTTTATGATGTCTGGATGGGTCTGTTCTTGATATTCGTCAGTCTGAATGGGTCTGTTCTTTATGATGTCATAGGTCTGTTCTTGATATCGTCATCGGTCTGAATGGGTCTGTTCTTTATGATGTTGTCGTTGGCTCTTCACCAGGAGCCCAAGTCTGACAAGGACGAGGAGTATTGTCGTAAAGTGAACGAGTACCTGAACAACCCTCCCATGCCAGGAACACTGGGCAGTGGAGGAAGTGGCAGCCACGAGCTGTCGGCTCTTGGAGGTACGAAACATGGATTAATTTTTTT
>JACXGI010006776.1:0-12270 GCA_016801175.1 Esox masquinongy
CAAAACTAGGAGCACAGAAATGGAAGGACAAATCTAAAAGAGAACGTCTAAATATGTGTAGCAGTTAAGTAATGGCTGATTGGGACTGAGTAGGTTATGAATTGAAAAGATGTGACATAATTAATTACCTGTGTTGAAAACAAAGGGATTTGAATGTGGCCTAGTTATGAATTAAAACATTAAACAATAAAACGTTTATTACCTGTTTTTTGGACAGTAATATAATTACTATTAATTAATTTTTTGGCCCGTGGTTTGGATCCTAAACGTTAAATTTTGTCCCAGGCCCTGTCATTCCTGTCGGCGTCCCTGACTGTATGACTAATGTGCTTTCTCCTGTTCTCTTCTGGCTTGTGCTTATGGCTATTGGCTGGGGATGCACTATATGGGTTAACATTGGGCAGCCCATGCTTTCCCTATGTGAACAAAGTCTTCTGGGCTTAGGTAGAGCCAGGTTTTTCTGGAAGCTAATCACCTAGCCCAAGTAAAGTAGAACCCCTGAGTGGTTTAGTTAGTCAATGTGTGCATGTGTGACTGCAGTGTTCAAAGTGAATTAAAAAATAAAACCGAGAGCCTTGCAGGAGCTCTCCAAAATTTAAGCATGTGTGTACACTAAGTGTTTCGGCAGGTTTGGGGTACCAAACTGTAGACCAATGAGGAGTAATCAGATCTCACCAAGATCCCCCAAAACACATGAACCAATTTTACTTGCTGGCAGTGAGTAAACTTGGTACTATTTTACTCACTGCATCACTATTGATAGCTGATTCATTTATGTCCTATCATAACAAATACATGTATACATTCATACTTTGTCTTATTCCTAGCTCAACACATAGGCACACTCATAGGACTAGCCTAATGTAGAATGGATGGCAGTAACCCATTAGCCAGGTTAAGAAAGTGTTTCTGTTGTTTTAATTCAAATTAATTTATGTGTTAAAGGCTTCAAATATCCTGCATCTTCTATGTTTCTCTACAGTACATTCCCTATTGAACTTTCAATAACCTGCCATAACTCATTCTGATTTGTCATGCTACAGAAAATGTACACATGGTGGAGATGTACAGTAGTACTGAAAACAAATTGAAGTGGAAACAAATTATAACATTGACAAGAAATTAAAGGAAAAAGCAATCAGTGAACTGTAAATTCTGACCAGACCAAACCAATCAGATTTTTAAGGGGTACTACAGTGCCCTCCAATAATATTGGCACCTTGGTAAATATGTGCAAAATGGGCTGTGAAAAAAATATGTATTTTATTAACAAAAATCTAACCTTAAATTAAAGTAGAAAAATTGAAAGAAAAAATACATTTTTGTATCATAAAACAAACAAATACATTTTTCTAAAATGTTCTAAGATCCTTCAGATTCCGAGGTCCACACATCTGGATTCTCCTTTTCAGCACAGGGTTTTTGTGGGGTTCAGGTCAAGGGACTGGGATGGCCTTGGCGAAACCTTGATTCTGTGGTCAGTGAATCTTTTTTGTGTTGATTTTGAGGTGTTCCTTGGATCATTGTCCTGCCGAAAGATCTAACCACAGCCCAGTTTAAGCTTCCTGGCAGAGGCAGTCAGGTTTACATTTAATATCTGCTGGTACTTCATGGAGTCCATGATACCATGTATCCTAGCATGGTGTCCAGGGAGTTTGAATTAAAACAGTCCCACAACATCAAAGATCCGACACCATACTTCACAGTGGGGATGAGGTAGGTTTTTGCATGGCTATTTTCTCACTGCGGCTATCACTGCATTTCAGTTGCACATGCACCTTGCACATATAATTTGCCTCTTTGCACATTCAGTACTGCCATCATGCTTGCATTTTTACAGTTGTCACATAAGCATGTCTATCTCGGGGACCTTACTGCTGCTATCTTTGCATTCCGGTTGCACATGCTACCTTACTCCTTAAATTTGCCTCGATTGCACATCTAGAATGCCATTTAGAATTGCCATTTGTACCCCCACAACTATTATCCCACTTGTAACATACACTATACTTAATACTTGTACATTTTCCATCCTCTTCTATTTGCACTTCTGGTTAGATGCTAACTGCATTTCGTTGTACAGTACTTGTACTGTTCAATGACAAAGTTGAATCTAATCTTAATCATCTAATTTCAACTATGTTTGTGTCCAAAAAGCTATATTTTGGTGTCATCTCACCATAGAACCTGGTTCCATTGAATGTTCCAGTAACATTTGGCAAACTGCAGGTGCATGTGTTTGTTGTTTGATCACAGCAAAGACATTTTTCTGGCAACCCTCCCAAACAACTTGTGGTTATGTAGGTGTTGTCTGTTCATAGTTTGGGAGACTTTCTGACCCCAAGACTCAACTAACATCTTCAATTTTCGAGCTGTGATCCTTGGAGATTCTTTGTCCAATCTAACCTTCGTCCTCACTGTGTATGGGGTCTATATAGACACACATCCTCTTCCAGGCCTATTGGTAAGATCTCCAGTTGCTTTAAACTTCTTAATTATTGCCCTGATATTGGGAACGGGCATTTTCAACCATTGAGGTATTTTCTTATAGCCATTTCCTAATTTCTGCAGCTCAACAACCTTTTGCTATACATTATTACTGTATTCTCGGGTCTTTCCTATACTGATAGATGACTATGGGAATTTGGCCTGTGTGTCACCACATATTTACACCCCAATGAAACAGGAAGTCATGGCTTTCAACTTAAATGTTCCTAATCACACAGGTGAACTTAAAAATGAAAAATATGAATGGGACTGTAATTCAGTTAAATTTTACTGATAAGAAATATATATATTTCACATTATTTTTTCAATGATTTAACATTTTACTTGGGTTGGGTATAAAGGGATACGGTGGTTAGGGTACTGTATAAGGGGATATGGTGGTTTAATATAAGTGGATATGATGATTAGGTATAAAGGGATACGGTGGTTAGGGTACTGTATAAGGGGATATGGTGGTTTAATATAATTGGATATGATGGTTAGGGTACTGTATAAGGGGATATGGTGGTTTAATATAATTGGATATGATGGTTAGGTACTGTATAAGGGGATATGGTGGTTTAATATAATTGGATATGATGGTTAGGTACTGTTTAAGGGGATATGGTGGGTTAGGTACTGTATAAGGGGATATGGTGGGTTAGGTACTGTATAAGGGGATATGGTGGGTTAGGTACTGTATAAGGGGATATGGTGGGTTAGGTACTGTATAACGGGATATGGTGGGTTAGGATTGAGAGAAAGAGGGAATGCAAGATAGAGAAAGGAGATAGTGAAGGAGTCAGCAGAAAGGGAAGAAAAATAAAGAGCAACACAAGAGCCTTCACCTGTTCCCCATTGAGATACTGGTGTGACATTCCACGGCTGGGAATACAGACACACAATCCGCCACACTCCAGAAAAAAGAGCAGGAATACATAGGCTCTATGAATCCAATGATTTATCTGTATGGGGGTACAACTGTCATTTATAAGGCCTCAGTAGAGTAGCTCATCTCCGAGGGGTTAGAATGTGGAAAATTGGACTATATACAGAATATTGTATATAGTATTACATCCATATTTGGAGAGCCAATGGTCTTGTGACGCTGCTTCTGACAGCCCTGTCTCTTCTATGGTAGGGCTATTTAAACCTTCAAACACATACCCCCTGCCTCCAAAAACAGACCTGGCTCCTGGGTTCACTACACTAAAGTGAACGATAACATCAGACAGGACAGAGTGTTACCACTCCTCAGGTCTGTACATCAACACAGCCCTGTCTCAGAGTGCTTGTAAATGCACGGTTAACTGTGGGAGTTCTTATATAAACCGGTGTGTGCCTTCCCAAAACATGTCCAATCAATTGAATCTAGCACAGGTGGATTCCAATCAAGTAGTAAAAACATCTCATACTTTTCTGAATACTTTTCAAACACACTTTATGTAAATGTGATATTTCAGTTTTTGTACTTCTGAATAAATTTGCAAACATTTCTAAAAATCTGTTTTTGCATTGTCATTATTGTTATTATTGAGTGTAGGACACAATCTATTGAATTCATTTTAGGTTGTAACGAAACAAAATGTGGAAAAAGTGAAGGGGTCTGAATACTTTCCAAATGCACTTTAAATCCCTGTCTGGCAAGAAGTCTCTTAGACTGACGTCTGCTGCCTTCCATCCCAGTGGTTTTTGGGAACGGCTGCTGAAAGCAGGACAAAGCTGCCCAAACATCCCTGTGTTGACCCAGGGAAATGCCACTATGTGAGGAGTGAGTGCCATGTCAAGAATATAAATAATTAGATATTTCTCTTCCCTCTCTCTATGCCGAAATTAGTTCGTCCAATGTCCTGGTGAGGACACAGAAAACATTTACCTTTTCCTACAGAATATGCTTGAGCAACATCCTAATTAGGAACTGTTAAAAGGCCAGCTCTGTGGCCTGGTGTGGTCCAGCAGTCTAGGCTGCTGCCTGGCCAATGGCTAGTCCAACAAAAACAGTTTCCTCTGTCTTTCCCCACTGTCTCCTCAAACGACCATCAACGCCAGAAGAAGACTGTCTCTAAAAAATGGACAGCTCTGATTTAACAGTTTCAGCACCCCGGAACTTGTAGTCTGTTTTAGTTCCCTAACACTCCATTTTATCATTGATGGTACCTACCAGTCATCCCACTGACACACTTGGCCACTCCCTTTGCACCTCACTAAAAAACTGCTGTGAGATTGCATAAGATGTTAAAGCTTGGAGCTCCTGAGCGATACAGTTGTCTAAGTCACTGCCAAGCAGTAGAGTTGCTGATTGTGCCCGCATTCCTTAAGGGCCGACCGCTGATGGCAATGCCGGACGATTGACGGCTCTAGTGTAGCGTCTACGTTAGTGCGCTTAGACTACAACAGCAGTGCTTCGTTTAGATATTCTGGAAACTATTTTCTATTCACAGTAGAGAGAAACTCAAACAGGACCCGAGGTGTGCAGTAAGGATCAACACATGCACACACATCACTTTGGCTAACTTCTTGTCCTGCAAGGTGTATAAACTAACTGACTATGTTGTTTAACTGGTAACTAGCATGGCACTCTCTGACACAATATCACTGATGCAAATTGGGCCGATATTGTAAATCTACATAAAACTGTTGTAGTCAAAATGGGCTCTACAGCAGTATTTGTCATATACAGGCCATATTACTATGCTATGTCAGAACAGGCCATAGCATAAACTAAGTATATGCTAATCTGTTTTATCTCACAGCAACCCCATTCACAAGACAGGCGCTTCATTTAACCAGGCCGCACAGTTATACTGTTAAACTACATACAGTTAAACTATTCATGGAATAGGGTGGCATCAGGTGTAATGGCTCGTTTAAAGGGAACCACAGAGTGGGAATGCGTCTTGGCGAACAAGGCCAAATCTACTTAATCCTTGTTTAACAGGGCGAAATCCACTAAAATCTTATCGCCATAAGGATAAGGGGGCAATTTTCCAAACTTTATACTGTTTTGTGACTTTTCGCAGTATGATTGAGATAGCAGAAGTATTTCTTTTAAATGTTTAATTGGCAGGCCACTTAGCAAATCAAGTAGTTGCAACATACTATTCAAAGGAATGTTAATCGTCCATAACCTCAAAAACATGTTCCCTCCCAGAAGTTACACTGAACTCAACAATAGGGAAAACATTGTAATCCCAAAAATATTAAGAAATGTCACAACTATGACTACATTATACCTTGTTATGAACTTGACATGACAACTGCTAAGGTTAGCTCAGTATGTAAGCAGAAGGAATCCAGAATGGAGTGAGGAGCAATGCTTCCATGATTTGGAGTGGCTGCCATCTGTCCTGCTCATTTAGTCATGAACTCAGCCCAGCATTTTTTCTTCTTCTTCATCAACCTTCCTTAGATTCTTAGATCTTAGCTAGAACTTCAAAACCAAATGGTAGCATTATAAAAAGGAAAGTAGATTTGTTATTTGGTAAGTAATCAATTAATGGATCAGTATGGTGCTGCAGTTCTTTGTCCTGTGGTTGTGGAGCTAGTAAGAACAGCTCGATGAACGATTGGTGGGATATAAAGTATACCAAATCAGTATACTTAATAAAGGGCACAAAAGTATATAAAACAAGCAGAGACTAAAGTGAATGTCGTTAACACATACATATTCATAAACCCATGCTGTGTAAATGTCAGACTAATGCTGTCTGATATTGAAACAAATGAACATGTTGGGTTTAGCCAATTAACACATTTAACACAGTGCTTAAAACGTCTTCAGAATTCCTGAGTATTGTTGAATGGTATAGTCCAGGACAACAGGTGATAATCATTTTGAAAATAGAAACTGAAATTTTGAATACAATTGGTGAACGTACAATTATTTGACATTATTGAGTTTTGAAATTATAGCCAGATGATGGTAACAAAAGCTGCATTTTTACGTGGGCATCTGTTGAGCCTTGATAGTGAATTGGCATACTCATGATAAAGAACATTTCTGCTCTTTCATAATTAGCAAGATTTCTTGCTAAATAGGAAGAAAATTATCTGAATGAAAAGTAATTGAGGTTAAGTTCAATGAATGAAATAAATGTGGAAGTTCCTCAGTAATATCCATGTTTTGTTCATACATGTTCCACACAGTGTCAGAACCACTACAACATTCTCAAGTATGAATGAGTTATTGATGTGGAGCCAATATCTGCTCCTGTTGGCATCCAGCCGACCCCCACCTGTATCCAGAGTATGACTCCATTACACAGGCATTGTAGTGATGCATCTTCTCCATCACAGATCACATCCAAACAGCCATCAGCACTTAGCGAGCAGTTAAACACTTTTCAAGTCCAGAGGCAGTTAAACACATTGCTGTATCCACTCAGCTACTAACAGCGATTTATACAATCCCAGCCAAACCAAACTGTACTGGGATAGTCTGGTGATGAATAAAGGACATCAAAGTGCCTGCCTAGTTAGTATCTCCATTCCCTGATTCATCCAATTTGTCTCGAACTCTGAGCTTGTGCTTTTTTAACACACAATAACGGCCTTTTTTGAAGCATGGGCACTCGGCGCTTGAGTGAACCCTTCAGGCTGAGGAGTACATTTCACCCATTTTCATGTCTTACATACACATCAACCATTGCGGCTACAACAGCGCAAAAAAGACAATGTGAAAACAACAGTCCATGACAGCACAGTACAATTTATTGAGCCTATAGTACGAGTCAGACCGTTGTCTCTGTGTGGGTCCAATATAAAGAGCGAGCTGTGACGCAGAGCTCATAAACTAGACTGTTCTCTGCTAAAAAAAAAAAAACATAATTGGTCACAGAGTCAAGAGGTCATTGCAGACCAAAGTAAAGATTGACTTAGCCCACAAGACAGCAAGCAGACAACGGGCTGAGTAAACTTCCATCAGGGTTTATTGGTTTGCCCTTTTCCTGTCGCAGAGTACCCTGCAGATGTGTAGAGGGCTGGACACACTCACACAGACAGACCAAAAGCCCTATCAGACAACGATTAACCAGATAGCACTTTATATTAAACTGTCCAACTTTATTTTAGGGGGCATGTTGCTTTACAACTGGTTTGGTAACCCGGATATTATTACTCAGTTAGATTCTTTATAGTAATAAAAAGTGAGATACATCAATTGTATACAGAAAAAGTCCCAAATTTTGTTTCAAAGCAGTTATTATCAGGCACTTATTTTATAGTATGTCTTACAGAAAAAGTATTTGTTATTTGATAACTTGATGTAAAACGCTGTTTTTTTTAAAGCAAGCGGGATTAGCTATCCATGATAGTCCCATCTGAGGGTGGCCAATTATTAAAGAGGAGCCTAGGTGATGTGATTAATATAGAAGGTTCAACACTGCGTAGGTTGTCCTGCATGATCTAGCCCATGGTGTAACTTGATTCTTCTCAAGTCCATACACACTCTCAGACTTTACTACCTCCATCCTATACACTGTGTAGGCTTTGTCTGCTGTGGTAGGGTATGCAAATCAGACAAAGCATCAAACACAATACTAAAATATCTATAAACAATGACATAAATGTATTCAGAGGTGGTTAAATATACCTTGAAGAGAGTATTAACACATTTGAATCGTTGTTGCCCTCAGTCAACTATATGAGAGGTAGGCAATGCTGGCTTCAGAGTCAGTGCATAACAGTGGGTGATTGTCTAGCTATGCACTCACTTCAGGAACCACAGATCTGCTCCCACTGCATGTCACTCTACCAGTGAAGCATACACTAACTTCACTCACTGAAAATTACAGCAATCCTCTGTTAGACACACCTCTATTATACTTTACTAGTCTCAGGGGAAATACACATAATAGATCATTCTGGTGAGATGAATGAATAAAGCAAACACAATATAGGTGTGCCTGGCTTTACTCTTTTATATCATATAGGGTTTTGTTATAATGAATAAATAACAATTGGCACCAGATTCCATGGCAACGTTTCTCCATATTTCCAGCTACAGTATGTGGTTTTCCAAGATAATGTAGTTTTTCAAAACGCCTTCAGAATCCAAGCCAAAGTGACAACAAAGCAAAAACCGCATGACTAAATATCCAATGCACACTGAATTTTTAGACATAACTGCTCATAGAATATATTTTCAATCAGAGCAACCGTTGTTCAGTCATCTGTAGCCAACTGCACAAGTTCCATAGAATGTGTGCAATTATTGTTTTATAAAAAAAAAATGAGAAAGTTTTTCATTTTAGTCTACGTTTCAGAGTGCTTCCTCAATCCTCATCTGAACATTTGGTCCGAAATTAGATTAATTTCACTCAGACTTGATGACTGTTCAATAAGGTTATCGACAGTGTGGGCTGTTATGAAGAATTTATTCAGCATGTGTTTTTAAACGTTTTATTTGGACCGGCTGTTATAAAAAAAAGATAAATAATCCGTCCATTGTTGCGCAAAGCAACCTCGTCTCAAAATTTGACCAAACTCTTGGAAAATATAAAATGACAGAAAATAACCTCTGCAACGAGGAGTAGTGGGGAAAGTATTACAAATTAATGTTCATACATCCAGAACCCGTTTGACAGAATTAGTAGATCAAGTGCATGCAACATCACGGTTGGAGGTCAAAGCCACGACCGTAGGCTGATTGCGAGAGTGCAACAAGATGAATTTTGCATTTAACACAATTAAAAAGTAGTCTACAATCTAATCAACGCCCAAGTGAGTCGAAAAGTTCGATTCACTATTTTATGAAGTTACACGCCCAGTTTATTGCCTATTATTATTTATAGAATCGTGAGGTCAATGTCCTATAGTTCCTGGGGAAATGCCAGCAAGCTTAAGCTCAGCTGATTCCTCTAACAGGCTTGTCAGAACAAGCAATTGTTGCCAATATTTTGGTAATGCATACATTTTTTTAAATGCACTTTCAAACTGCCTATCCATATATATCGGCATCTGCAATATTCACATTTTATAAACGAATAAGCTTATAAGGCCTATATTAAACAATGCAATGTTCAATGAAATCATTATATGTTTGTTACTCACGTTATTGCAGTTGGAGAAACGTGTCCACTCCTTGTCCGTTGGGCTCCTAAATGCATTTGTATGCATTTGTCCAGGCAGCAGAGTTCTAAGTGAAAACAGAATTCCACGCAAGAGGATACCGGTTCATGAGCTAGCCCTTAGTTACATACAGCCAAAGGAAACGTAACTCAACGAAGACTGCCACCTCAGAATTTCCTCATTGTATGTAGTCCAAGGAGCAAGAACGTTTTTCCCACTCAAAACTTCTTTGCTTTGCAGTTTTGCGAAGGGCTATGATTATTTTCTCCTAACGAGCTAGAAGCGCGCACACAGTGAATGTAGAGATCAATGCACGAAGAGCAGAGCAGTGCGCCAAAGAATTACAATATTTAAACAAGGTATTTACAGTGCGCATAATAAGAATCCGACTTATATGCTATCTATTGAGTGGTCTCCAACAGACAGACTGAGTAGAGCCAGCTTGTTAACCTTCAGGCGGTGGTTTCTGTATGTGCCTTGACTTGCACTGATGCAAGAGGAGCCATCCTTATTCATCCCAATAGGCTACCAGCCGGTGTTAGATTTCACCAATACTGACTTGTGACATCACAGATTGTATCCATTAATGTCCCATTAATTTGACGTAAGTGATATGGTCTAATGGAACCAAAATGCAATTTAAACTGTGCTTAAGTCTCACTTCATGAACAGGAGATATTGTTCTGTCATGAAGGTGGAAGTGCTATTATTGTTTATATTATGAGTGTGAGCTTATTAGATTGGTTTTGCAACTCCACATTATTGCCTCCAATTTGGACCAGAAGAGGTCATAAGAACAAAATGACATGCAATTGCTTCTATCCTCTTCAATGAAGGAAGAAAACAAAGCAATAACTGAGATGATGCTAAAATAGATAACCACCTACCTCCAGACCAACTTCGGCATGTTGTGACACACCGCACCATTACAAAAAGACTGCTGTTTTAAAACTGCACTAAGAGTGCAGAGATTGTAGTCAACTGATATATATTTTGGCAACGATTGCATAAAAAACAGTGTACTGCTTTCTACTGCAATGATGTACTCTGCCATATTTTTAGGGCACAAACATCTGGAACTATTGGAGGAAAGCAACATTTTTCCACAATAAATTCCATTGATTGTTGTTTCCCTTGATGTTTGTGGAAATGCTGTCTCAGCCACTAATAAATACAACTTAGTTGTATTTGAGACCAGAGTCAATACTTAAAGGAGACACCCACTTCAGACACACCCACATCTTTTATCTAAGAGAGAGAGATAAATCTAAATAAATATAGAGACTGGGATAAAGATAGAGAGAAAATGCCACAGTAAAAACACACACAAACATTCTTATGGAGTTCATGCTGTATCAACAAATTAGGCCTTTATCAAATTTAAGAGAAAAAGAAGAAAAAAATAATATAAAAAATATTGGACAGAGCACTAGAAGTTTTCTGTCAGTGCTCCTGCTAGCATATGCTACTGTCAGAATATGGACAGCGGGATCTCTGCTTTCTGAATGGCTCTTCAAGCAGTTGGGGTCATGACCAGAGAACAAGGCAGACCATACCCAGCCTAGTTTTGAGTCTATGCCAGGTCTGGCTCACCTGAGCACCCCACTTCAACTGCTCAAAACAGTTACTATAAAAATTCCCAACCAGCCTAATATAGGTGTTTGACCGCCAAAGACAACAAAGCAGCCACCTCCTATACTCCCATGAGGCCGCCCTTAAAAAAAAGATTTCAGTCAGATTTTAAAGGGCAGTATAATTGTAGTTTTTCTGCAATTACAGTGTCCAAAATATCTCAATTGGCTTTCACTGTAGTTTCGAAACAGCAATCAGAGCACAGACTAGACTTTTACTAGGTTTCGCCTTCCAAGGCCAAGCGCACCAGTTTACAAAGTTACCCTTCAGCTTTTCCTTGTGTTTTTGCAAGATGCCAGAGTGCAGCCCTGCATGTACAAAAAAAAGTGGAAATTTCACAACAAGCAGAATGTCTATTGTCATATCTCTAACCTGGACCCGCTCAGTGTGTGAACAATATTCCCACTCTTCTTTCACAGTTGATCCCTAACAACAACCTTGTCTTTATACAGTGGATATAAAAAGTCTACACACCCCTGTAAAAATGCCAGGTTTTTGTGATGTAAAAGAATGAGACAAAGATAAATCATGTCAGAACTTTTTCCACTTTTAATGTGACCTATAATGTGAACAATCACATTCAAACTCATGTTAAATTGAAGTCTTTGCACACCTGCCATCATTTAAAGTGACTATGATTAATCACAAATAAAGTTCAGATGTTCTAGTAGGATTTTCCTGACGTTTTCTTAGTTGCATCTCAGAGCAAAAGCCATAGTCCGCAGAGAGCTTCCAAAGCATCAGAGGGATCTCATTGTTGAAAGATATCAGTCAGGAGAAGGGTACAAAAGAATTTCAAAAGCATTAGATATACCATGGAACACAGTGAAGACAGTCATCATCAAGTGGAGAAAATATGGCACAACAGAGACATTACCAAGAACTGGACGTCCTTCCAAAATTGATGAAAAGAAAAGAAGAAATATTAAAACATTAAAGGAACTGCAGGAATTTCTGGCAAGTACTGGCTGTGTGCTATATGTGACAACAATCTCCTGTATTCTTCATATGAATGGGCTATGGGGTAGGGTGGCAAGACGGAAGCCTTTTCTTACAAAGAAAACCATCCAAGCCCGGCTGAAG
>JACXGI010006776.1:12370-40417 GCA_016801175.1 Esox masquinongy
AGTGAAGCATGGTGGTGGCAGCATCATGCTTTGGGGCTGTTTTTCTTCAGCTGGAACCGGGCCTTAGTCAGGGTGGAGGGAATTATGAACAGTTCCAAATACCAGGCAATTTTGGCACAAAACCTTCAGGCGTCCGTTAGAAAGCTGAAGATGAAGAGGAAGTTCACCTTTCAGCACGACAACGACCCAAAGCACACATTCAAATCCACAAAAGCATGGCTTCACCAGAAGAAGATAAACGTTTTGGAATGGCCGAGCCAGAGCCCAGACCTGAATCCAATTGAACATCTGTGGGGTGATCTGAAGAGGGCTGTGCACAGGAGATGTCCTCACAATCTGACAGATTTGGAGCGCTTAGGGCAAAGAAGAGTGGGCAAATATTGCCAAGTCAAGATGTGCCATGCTAATAGACTCCTATCCAAAAAGACTGAGTACTGTAATAAAATCAAAAAGTGCTTCAACAAAGTATTAGTTTAAGGGTGTGCACACTTATGCAACCAGGTTATTGTGAGTTTTTTATTTTTTATTTTTCCCACTCAAAGATTTCAGTTTGTTTTTCAATTGAATTGTTCACGTTATAGGTCACATTAAAGGTGGAAAAAGTTCTGACATGATTTATCTTTGTCTTATTCTTTTACATCACAAGAACCTGGCATTTTAACAGGGGTGTGTAGACTTTTTATATCCACTGTAGATCCGACCGCTAATGATCTGCTGCAATCCCGCTATTTCCGAGGCGTTACAGAAGGTCAGGGCTCCATCGACCAGGACAATGTACGCTGGCCACTGGAAGCAGTTTACTGAATTGTGCTCGGTCAGGGCAAAGGACACAGTGTCTTGCTGTCATAAGGAGCTTTCTTCAGTGACCGGTTGGAGATCACTCTGCCTCAACCTTGAAGGTGTAGGACTCAGCCACATCGCAAACCATTTAAGTATTTATGGTTAGTCAGCAGAGGCTCAATAACTCATCAGACAGAACTTATGAGGTGTCTAAAGACTGCCCTCCAGGGCCACCTGCACTGGCATCCTGGGATCTGCGACCAGGGTCCAAGGCTTTAACCAAAACTCCCCTTGAGCATAATGGAAGAGTTGAATGAGAAATGTAAAATGACACCAAAAAATGACAGCCAAGCATGGGAGGGAGGTCCATTTGAGTGGACTTGTGCGTTATTAGTTTTAATCCAAAGTATAGAATCTGAGCTATGTTGGGCCCTCAGTAATAATTATCATCACCGCAAAGGATTCCCCTCATCAGAACATGTAGCAACACTTATCAGGAGCAGGGCTACAAATGCAGACGACTGGGGGGGGGGCAACAAATACTCCAGTCCTGGTGAAACGAGGCAAATCTGTGCCTTTTACTGATTAGGTTTTTCATTGATCAGTTCTATGTAGGTGGACAGCATGTGGCTATTTTCTAGTGAAGTCTGTCTGATTAAACAAAGGGTCCTCTGGAATCCATATACTTGGCATCACTATTGAGGGTGTGTTACAGAATGAGATGGGAATTCTGTCAGTACTACAGTATGGGACTCTTAGAAATGACCTGATTATGATCTTTATTTTGGGTTTGAGACAAGAATAGCTCGGAACCCACAAAGGCCCTGTCATTTAGTTTTCAAACAAGTCCTAAGAGAAAAAAGGCCACCAAGTCCTGTCTGCATGCCAAGATGGATTGTAAAATCCATATTGAGGATTTGTGTAAACCACAAATTTCAGGACTGAATGCTATAGAGTAAGATTGCAGTAACTGCAGTCTGCTGTGATATAGTCATGTGAAAAAGTAAGTACACCCCTTGGAAATGTGTCTTTTTTTAACGTATTTGGACAAGGATATGTAATCTTCACTGCACCAGCATAATATAAAAGCAAGATAATTTAACACATTACACTGAAAGATTATACTTGTATTCATTTATTCATCAAAATCAACAGAAATACATTTTCACAGTGCAGAGAATTAAGTACACCCTGAGCTTCAGTAGTTAATATTGCCCCATTTTGCAGAAATAACCATGTTGCCCTTTGTTGAGTCTATCAGTGGACTTTCTGCCAACTTATCATTACAGCACTGCTTCAACTGTGTCATGTTCAAGGGCTTTCTTGCATGCACAACAAACTTCATGTTCCCCCACAGTATCTTGATAGGACTGAGATCTGGGCTTTGACTCAGCCATTCCATAAACTTCAATTTTTTCTTTTTTAGCTGTTGTGTTGTAGCTTTGCTTGTGTGTTTTGGATTATTGTCCTGTTGCCAAGATCCAAGATCCTGTTGCCAAGATCTAGCTTTTTGACAGGTGGCCTCATATACTCCTCAAGAATTCTCTGGTACAATATGTTATTCATTGTTAACTCATTGATGCAAAGTTGGCCTTATTGAGTTAACAATGAGGCAACAAAGCAGCCCCAAACCATAATACCATCGCCTCCATGCTTTTGGTTGATAAGAGCTTCTTCCGTTCAAGGGCAGTGTTTTGATTTCACCAAACATTGAATCTGGCAATGTGGTCAAAGGATTCCAACCCTGATTTATCTGTCCAGAGCATATTTCTCTAGTAGTTTTGGTCTTACTCATGCAATTCAACACCGATTGTGTGAAGACAGGCCTGATGTTACCCTGGGATTCTTAGGGGGTTCTTGGGGTTCTACTGTATATTTTCTGTCAACCTACCATATTGTCCTCTAAGTAAAATATCTTATATTATGCAGTTTAAAGTGTGATAGATATTCCACTGTTGACATCTATTTCATGTCCTGAGTTCACCCCATACTTGCCACTGACAGTAATACATATTCTTGCCCTGCATGTTAACAGAGCGAAAGATTACTAGCTTATGTATTATTTATAGGACAAATAACAGATTGCTTGAAGGCTGCAATATGATGCAATAAGTCTGTAAAAATACTGTCACCATTCGGCACCTCTCCTACTACAACGCCAACTGGGAGCTGCCACGAACAGTTCACTAAACAAGCTGTGTCTCTCTTCGTATGGACTGGTGTTGTTAAACCTTTACAGATTCAATTGTATCTGTCGTTGGCTCATCACAGGAATGTGGTTCACCCAAGGGGGAGAGAGTTCAGTCTCAGAGAGAGGGTACCCCTGTGACACTTCTGACAAGTGTCAGAAGGGGTACTGATGGTTCATTTGACTTCACACCTCAGGGGCAGATAGAGGTGGAGAGGAGGGGGTGAGGCACAGTGCACCTGTCTAAGAAGAGAGGGCAGACAGTCTCAGGAGTGGACATGGTCTGTAGATCAAAGGGGTAATCCCCCCACCCCATTACTATTCTCCCTGACAACCGCTAATGACCGCCTGCACTCTGCTTACACCAAACGTTCTGCTCAAATAACCATCAAACAACATCAGTCATCATAAACTGTTCCACTACAGTACATACCTCATCCTGAAATATATGTCTTATACTCAGCCTAAAATAAAGTACTTGCTCAAAACCCGTATCTGAAACAATTCGGTCTGAAAGGTGTTTGAAATATCTGACACTCTGAACGCTGAAAACGTTGGGAAATGAGATTATCTGACTCATTAGGTGTGCTCAGCCAAGTGTACAGCCTACAGATTATTTTCAGCTACGTTCATAAACCAAACCAGTGGGTTCCAACAGCGAATCAATCTCTGACCAGGGGCTTATCCACCGGACCCTGTGGTGACGTTATTTACAGTGAAATTAGCCAGTTAGAGGCAGAGAGAGAGAGAGGATTTGTTTGTGTGTGAGATCAGGAAAAAAGGAAAGAAGAGAGGGAAAAGAACTAATCAAACAGGTATGTAAACCAGAGAGAGACAGCGTCACATTTCCCAATGTAGTTACAATAGCGGCACATATAAATAAACGCTAGTATGGAATTTAAAGAGGACCACTAATAACAGGGCGTGTGGAACGGACATGCCGCGGCACAGCATGACTGTATACACTGCAGCCTTATGCAACGCAGCGTGTGTAACGCGTAATAGCATGTAGTTATCGGAGTGTTAATGCCTGTCAGTTACACTGGCCATGCTGTTGGCAGCAACAGGTGTTCTGTCCCATTGACCCCACGTCCGATGGAGAGATGTTCTCTGGATGACCCAGCATCCGATGGAGAGATGTTCCCCGGATGACCCTGCAACCGATGGAGAGATGTCTTCCGGATGACCCCGTGTCCTATGGAGAGATGTCTTCCGGATGACCACACGTCCTATGGAGAGATGTCTTCCGGATGACCCTGCGTCCTATGGAGAGATGTCTTCCGGATGACCCCGCGTCCTATGGAGAGATGTCTTCCGGATGACCCCGCGTCCTATGGAGAGATGTCTTCCGGATGACCCCCCGTCAGATGGAGAGATGTTCTCCGGATGACCCCGCGTCCGATGGAGAGATGTTCTCCGGATGACCCTGCATCCGATGGAGAGATGTTCTCCGGATGACCCTGCATCTGATGGAGAGATGTCTTCCGGATGACCCTGCGTCCTATGGAGAGATGTCTTCCGGATGACCCTGCGTCTGATGGAGAGATGTCTTCCAGATGACCCTGCATCCGATGGAGAGAAAAATTATAGAAAAATGTGTAAAACAGGACATCATTTTATGTCTGGGGACTGTACAGTGGTCCAGTGTTTCAATGCAGTTGTGCCTTTCTGTATGACCCTTTGGCCTACAAGTGTGGGAAGCCCATAAGAAACTCTCTGTAAAGTTAAGAAGGACACCTCTCACCAGCCACAGGACGAGGTCGATAAGGTTTGTGGAGAAGTGAGAAGGGGTTTGAGCTGGTGTATTAGATTCCACATACATTCTACGATTCAACATCATGGGTTTGTCAGCGAAGCCCCCCCCCATGCTCCTCTTTCCAAAGAATTCCTGTGTCAGCTACCTATGCAGAAATGTGCGCTAGCATTAGCGCCAGGCGTTAGCACCGGGAAAGGGGAGGCCATGAAACGGTCTAAGGCGTTTACATACGTACATGAAGGAATGTTTCAACAAGACAGGAAAAATGAAATCTCATTTAATTAAAAATTCAACACCTAGTATTTCAGTTAACTATATTCCTTGGAATGAGGGGACAAGAGAGCGCAGTGCAGACAGATATAGCGCTGGGAAAGTCCTTTGCTTTGTCTGTGCTGTAAATACGTACGTGGAGCAGAATAAGAGGGGACCAGAGACACTGGTATGACGTCATGGTTAACTGGCCCATAAACCCCTCTACTGACAACGCGAACCACACACAACACAAACACATTTCCATCCAAATGGACTGTTTGTCAGTATACCGTCCACCAGTTTAAGACGTTTTCCAATAACTCGCATAAGCTCAGAAAATAACCATGTTTCTTCATTTAGGTGCATTCCATCTATGTGGTTCCTATGACGGCCTTTTAAATGTAATGGATGCATAACCTTGCTGGCAGACTCCTCTGGGAGGATGTGGGGCAAACATGATGGGTAACAGGCTGGATGTGTTGTGGAGTGTTTTATAGTCCAAAACACATCCAGAGTGCCACAGGCTACACGGTCGCAAATTGTTGACAGATCTTGTTGCACGATTACTGGCTGGTGCAACATGCATCCATGTTCTGCCTTGAGGAGTACAGCCAGTCTCTCTGTGTGCCTGTTTTTTTTTGTTGGAATGTGTGTGTGTGTGTGTGTGTGTGTATGTGTGTATGTATTATCTTTGTCATGTGTATGCAATTGTTTGGATGAGTTCACAGTGCTCATTATCTGCCAGCTGTTAGTTCTTTAGTAAGATGCTCTCATGGAAAGCCCATAACAAGTGGCAATAAAAGTATTTATATTCTAATGGAATTTGGTTGCTCTGGCCTCACTAGTGGTCCATATCCTTCACAGAACCCCATATTACAGGCTTAATCCTTCTTCACCTGTCTATTGTTTAGGTTTCCATCAAGCAATCCGTCACTGTAGAAGACACAACATCTCCCTCTGTCTGTCTCTATCTCTGCCTGGTCTGGGTTCAGCCCCGGAGACATGTCTGTGTGACTGACAGCTAAACCAGCGACACAGAATATCCCTCCCTCTGAGAGTGTTCACCGAAGACGGGTCCCACCACCCGGGAGCATGGTGAGGGATGGAGTCTGGCTTTTTTTAACCTACGTACCAGTTAACAGGACAGGTGGCAGAGCCATGGCTCAGTGGACAGCAGGACCACATAGAAGCAGAGTCAGGCTATTTCCTATTTTAGCCCCGGTTGCTGACATCGGCCGTGCAGCCAGGACAGCTGCATTGATGGACACGCTATGCAGAGGGCTTATAGTTGGGGGTCACAAACGAGGGACAAAAGGTGCTTGCATCTGCCCCATTGTCAAATGCTTAAGTGACGCTATGGAACAGAACAGAACATGTGACATATGAGGGTAATGATCTGTGTGTCATGTCAGCCAGTAGTTCCACCAATTAGCTTAAGCTTCAGTTAGACGTCTGACAGTCGCAAAGGGATTCCAAGGATATTAACTGAGATTGTTCTCGTACCACAGCGTTTTCCAAATTAGCAGTTGCATATGTATGTGAGGTTGCCTGATTTGATAATGGGGTAAGTTGAACCAAGGTTTACAAAGAGGCGGTACCAAAACATTTGCTAAAATAAGATTAGGTAGTAAACGATGGGGGAGAAGCAACCTTGATGATAAGTATTGTCTACACAGAAATAATTAGTCCTGAAATATTTTTATAAATCAGATTAAACCAAAATTATTTCAAGCGTTTTTACACAATGGGTTTCGAAAACCTTTTGATAATTAAAAACAAACAAAAAAAAAAAATCAGGTCATCTGCCAAAAGTTTAGGAACCTCTGACTTATTAGTTGCTTATTTTATTTTGGATAACACTTTAAAGATTTTTTAGTTAGTATTTATAATCTTTAAAGCCAAAGACTAATGGCTCATTATTCTTCCGCCTTGCTTCTGATCATTGTGAAGTACTGTAGTTAATATTATTAAAAACATTTCCATGGCATGGTAAAAATGAATCCAGGAGAAAACAATGCTATTTTTCCACAAATTGTAAATACGTCTGTTTTTCATTGTTGGCCAAGATGTGTATGCACTTGGGCCTCACTAAGCAAAAGGCTTGGCAGCAGTTGTACAGGTAGAGAGAAGAGAGGAAGATAAATCAACCAAGGAATTCTGTTCAAGACGTGTGCAGTGCCTTACTGGATGGAATCTATAATGGACCGAAACAACTTGTCTGCTGAAGTGCAAGCTAACACCACCAAAATAATTCATCATACAGCAAGGCATGACCCCAAACACGCATGAAAAACAGGGAGCATGTATAAGAAAGTGTTGTCTTTTCTAAATGGTGAAACCAACAGGTACACGTCAACCAAAAATTCAAACGTTTCGTGTAAAGAGCCAAAAGAAAACACATACAGAGGGCACGATATATGAACCACCACGAAATCTACACATGTCAAAGCCGTAACTTCTCTAAAGGCAAAAAACACATCAGGATGTTTTTCTCTTTAATTTCTTCTTCCTTTGGTTTCCAATGGGATTTTCTTGCCTCAGTATTCCCTACTGATTACATGTGTGCCTCTGTATGGCAGTGGGTGATTTGTGGTAGGCTCCATTATCCAGTGCGTACCTCCCCAATTGGACATTTCTTTCAGAGGAGTAGACTGTTACGGCCCATCTCTGAAAGGACTAACCCTTAATAACCCTTTTACAATGCCCTCTGATATCATCACAATACCACACCTTTAATCCGGAACACATGGCTGTACAGGTGAGGAGGACAAAAAATCTGTTAAAGGGACAGTTTGAAAATGCGGCTACGCTAAAGCGGTAAGGTGGGCTAGAGTCTAAGGCAGACGTGAAATATTTCCACTCCACTTTAAGTGCAGGAGTGGCGGTTGCGTGCTGGTGCGAACTCTCCCCTGGGGTGGGTCTTCCGGCCATGAAAGAGGGGCCTGTAGTGATGCTCGCTGCCCCCCCCGCCCCCCCGCTCCCCCAAACCAGGCTCCCGGCCTGAACTTGACCACTGTCTCCTTTTGTGATGCCGACTCCCCCTCCCTCAATCCGTCCTGACAGCCCAGTCCAATCAAAAACATCTAGGTCACAACTCTCTCCTGAAGTAATTTCTGGGAAATACGAAGAAGTTCTATTTTATATGTTATTCTGTTTCTATAAGAGAGGGACTTATTTTGCCAAGAGATGTTGAGTTGTTATTGAAGTCATAAGCAGCAAAGTCATACCAGACTTATGAAATATGCAGACAGATTACCAGAGTGGAGTACAGAGATTACTAAGAGCTTTGGGAAGAAGGCAGAAGCATGACAGACTCTAAACACTTTTCTTTCATCTTAGGGCATAGCCTAGTTAGTGTTTAGGACAGTCTGTCTGACTAGGCTGGGCGGAGGTTAGGAGCTGTCTCAAAGCCATTAAGTCCATTTTGGGCCATGCTAAGCATGGTGTTTTCTCCCTGACTGCCAAGGGTCCATTAAGGTTATTGTGACAGGAAGCGGTAGGCAGAATAGCATATTCATTTTCAATTAAACCTAGACGGGGGAAGAATTCGACCCAGGTCTGGTCGTTCCCATTGAAGTGATAAAAGGTAACTACAGTATGTGTAACATATACATTTACAGTATACACATCAAAAGTAAACTGAAAGATTTTTTTATCACTGATATTCATGATAGCTGGGATGTCATAGAGGCAGCCAGCCTATTCCCTACAATCTACACCCAGACAGAAAATTCTAAGGTATAACTGAATTAAACCAACGTGTGCGCCCTCATGACTAAAATTGCTATCAATCTACTAAATTCATGGTAACATTGTTATCCAACTCCTTTTACTATACAGCAGCATAACTTGCCCAGTGACTGTCTTTCTAGATGTCTATACACATATTTTCAGACATTTTAATGCTTTATTCAACAGGAAAGTGGGGAAAGATAGAGAAGAGAGTTTTTATTGAAACGTAGTAGGCCAGATTCCAACCATGCTGCAGGAGTACTTGTGAATCAGAGGCAGTGACTTAGAACACTGAACCATCCTAGACCACAACTAGTGGTTTTCAACCAATAGCTACATAGCATGCTAATTTACAGCTGGAATAGCAAATTTGGACTCACATAAACCAATGTTTTTAAAATATGTTACATAATGCCATTTTACCACATTTTTAAAATATAATTTGGCCAGCAATTTAGCCAGACAAGTAATTCTATTTAGCCAGATAGCTAGCTTACCAACATTTTACTAGTCTCATAGCTCTAGACCAAGAAGGAATCTATAAAACACTAAAACAGCAATCCCTCACCAGCAGATCAGAACAAAAAGAAACATAAACAGGCACCAGCCACTTTGACTAAAAGGCAAGTGGCTCCTCTGCAATTACCCAGTCAGCCCATTGCCCGTTGTCTTCAAAGCAAGTGCTGAGGTCATCACCACCTCCTGCTGTATCCCGATTATGTGAAGACGCAAAGTTACAGTAAAAAACTTTTTGTCTCAGGCATCATTACCTGCATGATAAAACAACAGAACATGTTCTGTAGATATTCTTTTTTGCAGCTATCCAGATGCTCCTCTCCTCTGACAGTGGCACTCCATCAAATGCAGATTTAAAGGGATTCATGCAGATTGTGTTGCCTTAATCTGATGCATCTGTACAAGGATCAAATCCATTCTTTTTTCCCCTGTACCTCTCTTCATTTCCCTGGATCTGAAATAACAAAGTTATTGTTATATTTGCAGTTGAATTATGTTGCAGTTATTTAACTTATCATCTGTGTCAGCGTTGGCTGTAGACATGGTTGAATTTCATACAGAAAAACAAGTACATAGCATCAACTATCATGCTAATAGTATCACCAGAGATCAAGAGCATACCATTTCAAGCCATTCTGTCATCCCTCTCATGAAATGAAACAAGGATTTTGTAGGAGGGAATTTTAGTCAGCAGGTATAAAGCTTTTCTCTGTTCCAAGGCCAGTTAAGCTCCCCACAAATTTCCTCCCAGGCAAATGATCAGCTCCAATGATGAAAGTCAGGTCAAATCCTTCAGCTGCTCCTCTTCACCTTTCCTTAATGTCACTACGGTCTCCACCCAGAATGTGTCACTGATCCTTGGGAGACGAACCATGTCCAGGGATATAATGGGGGTAATACTACTCCCCAGACGAATTATAACGCTAGCCAACTTTTCTCAATAAAGTCAGTGTGTGGGTACTAAGGCAGATCACTTTTGCCAGTGATGCATGAAAGGTTAGTCCAATTTTGGCAAATATACTGATAAAATCATACCTTTAGGATACATTGTACATTATTTAACCTATCTGGCAATAATTATGATGTGTGTGCCTGGTCCCATATAATGTGCATGATGTTATACAGTAATGGCAAAATGTTATACAGTACCATTTTACTATTTGGCTACTGGGCCACTTGTGGCTACATTAGCATTCTGGCCTGTGTAAGCGTATTTAGTACTCCAGTGCTTGAAAGTAGGTAGGCAAATAATTTACCAGCAATTTAATGTAATTCTCAGAGGTATTCTCAAAGATATTTTTTAAATTAACAATTACCATCCTATTACTGTAACACATAACATGCTTTGAATTATTTTAGCCCAAATAACTTATCATGTTACCATTTTTAGGAAGGAAAATACATTTTTGCTTATTTGTTCTCATTGAATAAAGATAGATAAGTGATTATCGTTATAGGTGAATATCATAGTATAGGTGATATCATTTTCCAACCATCATTGTCCATTTCGTTGCCTAAAAAGTAATGTTCTTTTATAATTTTCACCTGGCACTGTCAGGTCCTGGCTATGAGGATGCCCCTAGCCATCTCTGCGCTGTTCAGGGGCCATAGTCAGGACCTGGCAGAGGAGAGGCCTCTAGGCATCTCTGCCTTTTGGTTTTGTTTGTCCCCCATTAGAGGCAGCTGCCCTGCGTTGTCTCTAATTGGGGATCCTATTTAATTTCAGCCTTTTGCCACACTCTGTGTGGATTATTGTTTTTGCCTAGTGCATGGTGGTGCTTGGTTGCTGGTGTTGCGTTTGTTCTGTTGGTTTTGGAGACATATTAAAAGGAATGTTTTTCTACAACTCTGTGCCTGTGTCCTGCTTCCTGCACCATGACAGGTACAACCAGAAGAGGACTGGCCACCCCTCAGAGTTTGGTTTCTCTCTAGGTTTCTTCCTAAGTTTTAACTCTTGCTGCTTGCTCTCTGGGGGTTCAGGCTGGGTATCTGTAAAAACACTGTGAGAATGGTTAATGTAAAAGGGCTCTATAAAATAAATTTGATTGATCGATCAATTGATCGAAAGGAAAGAAAGGGTACCTGTTCTGTAGAAAGGCCTGCCAATTTGAATAGATTGAGTGCAGCAGAAATTACTTTTCATAGCAGATTAGCAGAATGACATGCAGGTAGGAAAAGAGCCACATAGCCACAACCAACCCTGCCGAAATTTGAAATATCTCAATTGTACTAAACGGCCTGTTTGAATTATGTACATGTTATGTTACAGCCTTATTTCAAAATGGATTTAATCATCTTTTTCCTCATCAATCTACAAACAAAAAGGGTCATGGTATATTGTCTATTTGCTGATTTGTGCCCATGTCATCAAAACCACTCTGTTTCAAACTAACCAAGTGATGTTCAATAGTAGTTGTATGTATACATTAAGCACAGATAAACAACATACTACACATCCAGGGAGGTTTAAAATAATATTTTGTTACCAAATTTGTCCCTGTTATGTTGAGCTCGGTGCTGACAGGCATCTCAGGCAAGGATAATTAGTGAAAGTAGGCCAAGATTCATTCACATTGTAATAATTATTTGCAGATGGATACACACATTACATGCAAGGAGACAAGCAAGCACTTATACACCCTTTCCCCTTTCCCCATGCAGCTGTTTGACAACACTAGTTATAAACATAAATCTTTATGGAGCAGAGACAGTCAATTCACGTATCATATGACTCCAAATGGATGAGGTAGAACTAGTCTTCTCTGACTGGTAAGATACTTAAAGTTAAATTTTTAAGACTTTAGAATGAGAAATTCCAAATCTGTAAAGGAAGGCTTGGACTATGGTTTTGCTCCATCCAAGCTGCTCTCAATTGTCAAACCGTCATACTCCCAGTATATCAGTGATCCTGACCGGCATCTCCTCGTCAATTTTCTGAGACCTTGGATAAGATGGAAAATGACTCTCCATTTTAAACTTGACTGGAATTCCAGTTGAGCAATATGTTTGGTCCTTGAAATTCAAAGTGTATTACTTAGCTGTTTGTAATGCTAGATTCCTTAAGAATTTTAAACAAGAGGAGGACGAGGCTGAAACTTAGCTCCTGGTACATGAAAGCTATGATTCAGCCAATAAAGAAGGGCAATGCCTCAGCCGACGTGAAATCTACAATTTATCTATAATTTATAAATCAATGGCAGACCTCTTCCTTTGGAAACCATTGATGAAGCAGATCTTCACTATGTGAAACCCTTACGACTTAACTGAGGGGCTATATTATATTATACCAGGCATCCAGAAGAAAATGACACAGGGCAAAATTAGCAGAACTGGAATGACAAATTCATTGGATAGGGGGAACGCAATTTAAAAACCATGTAAACGACTGGCTAGAGAACTGTGTAAAGTTCAACGCAATCAAAGAAAATCAGTTTTATGATTTCTTATACTGTATAGTACATTTAAAGCAAATACCAATCCCCTTAAAATGTCAAACTTTGTGGAGGATTTTTTTCTCAGTGTTTTAAAAATGGTTTGATCAAAACTAAATCAATGTTTGCAAGATTACACAGGCTAACATACATTGCCTTTGAAAAGTATTCACACCCATTCACTTCACATTTTGTTGTGTTATAGACTATTTTTTTTTATCAATAAGACATTATGTACGCCATCAATCTACACACAATATCCAATATAGACAAAGCAAAACACATTTTTAGATATTTGTGCCAATGTATAAAAGCTAAAAAACAGAAATATCTCATTTACATTAGTATTCAGTCCCTTTATCATTACTATGTAAAAGCACATTTGGCAGCGATCACAACTTTGAGTCTTCTTGGATATGTCTCCACAGGCTTTGCACATCTGGATTTAGGCACTTTCTCCAATGCATCTTCAGGTTTCCCAACAAATGTTCATTGCTGTTGAAGTTTGGGCTTTCTATGCAATATTCCCATAAAACAGCAACAAAATTAGCATAGGTCCTTTGAGACAAAATTACCACTTAATGTTTCTCTTATGTGGACAAAACTCAACAGTGCATGCCACTAGGCAAAATGCACACACAAATACAGTAAGCTATACTACAGTATATTAAAACAATCTGGTCTTAAATGTGTTCAGTGCAAATCATTGAAAACCACACTGTATAACATTGATCAAATCCTAAAAAAAAATCAATCTTGAATAAAGAGGAGAGGGGCCCTCAGAGACCACCTATGTACAGGGCCCAGAATTTTGTACTACAGCCCTGCAAAGCAACATGGTTAGGATCATTGTATAATGTTGAAGACACTGATTATCCTTTGATCTAACTTCATTAAATATCTTCCATTCGCCAGAGTAGGCTGGGTAGAGAATTAACACATGCCCAGAATGTTTTCTCCACTTACAAAAGCACTGTGAAACTGGATCTTTTCATATGGTGGACTAAAATCCTTAAAAAGCCACATGTGCAGTCATAATATTTTCATAGGTAATTGTAATCAATCAACTTTAAATGTGACAACAAATTTTCCAATTTCTCTGTAATGATGCAAAACATATACTATATTTATATGTATATATTAGAAAAAAGGTTTTAAGGAATGACCTACAAGCAAAGAAATTTTGAGAATAAGGCCACATATACTGTATTGTTTGATAGCCAGCAGGTGTACCCAGCAACTATTGCAGTTTTCCACAATCGCTAACACACTAAAACCTGTTCTATTAACATTAACACAACACCAGTTTGCTAAATTCCAGACAGAGATCAATTACCTGAACCCTCAAGCATTATTCCTCTGTTCACACAAATCTCTGTTCTAGTCACACTTCTTTTTGCAAAACTCTACACACCACTCTGTTTATGAAGCACAATTGTCACAATGATGTCATGTAAAAAACATTTCCACCCTCTTTTTGGTATTCTGAATCTGTATGTATTAAACAATTCAGGTCAATACAGGAAAATTACTTGAACTGCAGACTTGTACTCATATTCTATAAAAGAACATTTTTGCAGAATTGAGACAGGTTGATGGTGGCACACCAAGCATGATTTGTTCTACATTTAGAGAAAATCAAGTAAAGAAAAACATTTTTCCAAGGTTTTAAGTCAGTCAGAATATAACCTAAAGAAAATCTCTGGCCCAGGTCAGATACAGGATGCTGAGGCAGAATAAACATTTATTATTATAACTGTACACCAATCTAAAAATACTTCATCCCCCTCTCGTCTTCCTGGATAAAATCGTGTTGGTGAATTATAATGCAAAAGCCCCCACAAAATAACAATTAAGGTATTTGTGAATTTTCTGTACACTTTAGTCAACTCTCTAGAGATTAGTTACTCTATAATATAATCCAAAGCGCAAAATTCATAGGGGAAATCTGGAACACATTATGGTTAATTATTCAGTAATATTTTTTATAAAAATGTTTCAGTTCCTCTCACCTTTGGTATTCAGTTGTGTTGTTGTATTTAAAGCTTTTGTGTTACTTTTGAGGGCAAAGCTGAATAAATATGGTTTTGAAATCATATGGTTTTGAGTATTATGTTTAATTTTCTGTGAGAGTCTGGGGTTTGGTCAATATGGAGTGACTTTCAAGAAGTGTGTATATAGTTTTGAGAAAATGTAGTACACATTCATTTCCAGGAAAGTTGTGTGAAACTGTAATTACATTATCCCCTCAGACGTACATTACATTTTTCAGTAGAAATATGTCAAAGTGAATGGCTATAAATGAGGAACAATTCACTAAGTAATTTTTACATTGACCCTGTCTCTTCTGTTTCCTCTCTCCTCAGTGGCAGAAGAGGAGTCATCATAGCTGGCTTTGTATGGGAGGCTCATTTAATGCAACAGCAAAATGAACCCTGTAGGGAAAATCACAGGAGGGAAAAAGGGTGGAAAATTCATTTAAGAAAGGTCTTAATTTGCTGACTGAAGAAAGGTCTTAATTTGCTGACTGAATTTATTTCCCCTACTTTTTCATCTCATATGTATTTTATATTATTTATATTTGGACAAGTACAGACACTGCTCTGCTCAGTGTTTTTCAGAATTGCTAAGTGAGGATGTTCAGGAAACCATAAACATTTAACACCCGTCTTCAGTTTAGGTAATTTATGTGTAGCGGTCGAAGACATGAGGGTTTGATGCCTGTGTGTATTGTGATTTGACACAGACTTGATTTTGTGGCTTTGCTTGACTTCTGCAGTACATGTGGAAAACAAATTATGAATGAAAAAACATGTTTCCTAAATGTTTTAGGCATCTCTCTCTCTGCTGATTCTTTGAACAATGTCACTGTTCATGGAAAAAACATAATTACAGTATGTTTTCTTAAATGTTTATGACATTTACTTCCATCTTTCTTTTATGTGATGAAAAACCATTTACGTAATCCATTTCAAAAACATCCATTGAAAAACCAAAATATTTGCTCCATCAGAGTTTAAAAGACACTTTCAGCTAAACGTTCATCATCGTAGTGTGGTTTTATGTGTTTACTACAGCGAGTCCGTTCTCACCCTCCAACCACCCATCCCATCCCACTTAACCCAGGTGGAAAGTCACTTTCTCTCTATCCTCCTCACAATTGCTCTCTCTTTGGCCCCTGGACCCCCCACAGTCCCTAAGCTCCCGTTTCCTCTGTACTTGTCGTCTGTTCCTTCGCTCTTCCTAGTCCTCTTCTTCTCTTCCGTGGCTCCTCATCGCCTCCGAAAGCCACCACCTACCCTCCACGGCACCCCTGTGACAGCCGCACAGGTTTGTTTCGTCTACACTAACCTCCTTACCCCGACCTTTCTTCCTCACCATCCGCTAAACACTTCACCATTTGTTGGCCTGGTTGATGAATGGCGCCTCACAACAGGCCACACATGGCACAGTTCCTCAGTCACAAGACTACACAGTTTCCCAACCTCTACCCTTGTTCCTGTTACAGTGCACTGTTTTTTTCCCCCCATAGAGCATTGGTCAAGGTAGTGTACTATATTCAGAATTGGGTGCAATTTGTGATGCAGGAAAGGTATACCAACCACTTTCCATCTGTGAATGTTTACTAAATATGTAGATATGTCTTCATCATGGTGATTTGTTTACATTCTGTTTTTTTTATGGTATGTTGTGTACACACTTGTGGACTTCCACTTGAGAAATCGAAGACAATATCAGTCACATTCACTACTACACACTTGATTGCCTAATACTTTTTATCTGGATTTCTTGCCTAATTTTTCTATATACCTGGCTGGTGTTGTGTTTGGCTGGAGGCAGGTTCTTTAATGCAAAAGAGTTTCCACAGACGACATTTACAAGCTGTTACAGTTTTTCTTGTTTGCTAAGACACCAGTTGATCTCCATAACATAATTGTCAGGTCCTGGCTGGGGGCCTCTAGGCATCTCCATGCACCTGGGGGCCACAATCAGGAGCTGACTGCAGAGGTGCCTCTAGGCATCTCTGCGGTATTGTTTTCTATTCTCCCCAATTAGAGACAGCTGCATCTTGTTGTCTTTAATTGGGCACCCTATTTAAATTGTCCTGTTTGGCCTTTGGTTGTTGGTCATTGTTTGGAGTTTGCTTTATGTTTGCTATTCTTTAGTTGTTTTTCTTCACGTATATTTGGAAGTGAAACATTAAAAGGATGCCTTCCCTCTACTCTGTGCCTGTGTCCTGCCTCCCCAGCCGTGACAATAATGAGCAAAGCAGTATTCATTTCTCATTACTTTCACAGACAATGTCAGTGCTAAGCATATTTTTTGCCAGAGGGTAAACAAATCTCTACTGAAGATGTAAACCTCAGTTGTCTAAACCATGTCAAACAAAATTGAAACATTTAGTCACAGCTGCTTCAAACTACTCATTTGAACGTTAAACACTTCTACGTGTATAAAAAACCTATTTACAAAATGGTTGAATCAGCAATCAAAGCATATTTATGCATAAAAAAGGTCATGAGTTAGGCTATTTGCAAAAATGGACAAAGCAAGGGGAAGGGAGGAGGGGTACAGGTGTATGGTGGTGGAGTAGTTTTTGAGGAAATTCTGGTCACAGTTATTGACCATTCACCAGTCATTTCCATGAGAGACTAGACAGCAGTTCTGGCACAATTTCTGCAGATCAACTGTGGCATTTTGTTTTTGCAGTGATTTGTTACCTTGGTGTATTTTATTCCGTTTATATAGTCTTTGTTAAGGACAAAATGTAAAAAGGATACAAAAAATAATGGTAAAGCCTTTGGTTTCTTTATATTCATGCATCTTCAGTGACTTCCTGCACTGGTCATCTTTAGTGACAAAAACAGTCCATGCTGAGTTACTGTAAAATGTTTACTTGTCTTTTATGGTACAAACTACAATTACAGTATCAAATATGGCCCACACATATTAAAGCGGGTTAACCACGCAAGGGTATATTGATAGTTGTTGTTAATATTTATTGGGCCATTGTGTAATGACTTACTGAAATACTGTATGTTTTCATGAAATAATCTGTATCTATTAATGCAAATACTTGTGTCATGTATTAAATGTTTTTATGTGTTTTAGTGCAGTTTGCTAATTCATTGTTTTTGCATTCTTGTTCTATTAGGAATAGACGTTCAATATTTCATGCATTATTTGAGCTTGCCATGTTTAATGGACAACTCAAATTTTCACCAAGATTGTTTTGGTTTCGACCTGCGTGTTTTTACCATGTGAAATCTGCTTGGACAAATGTGCTTAATCAATTAGAAAAACTAACATAAAATGTATAGCTAACAGAAAGACACTATGAGAATAGCTGATGATGTTTATTTATTGTACTGTGTTGTATAGTATTGTTTTTATTATATTGAATGCAGTGTCGCTTAATGCTGTGTTCTTGTGGATGTGTGTCCTCTATGTAAAGGCAGAGAGAGACAGAGCACAAGTATTTCATTGTATTTTAATACACATGACAAAGATGTTGAACTCAAACATGGACTGACAGAACCACAAGTGTTTGGATCCCCTGTTGCTGGAAGTGAACTTCTTGCTGTTCAGATTACCTTAAATGGGTGGTGGTGGAGTTTCAAGGTTTATTTGTCAAATGCACCGAACAACACAGCATCATCCTGCACAGTGAAATTCTTGTGACATGGCACCCGACCACTACGTAGTGAGAGTTAAGAAGTAGAGTATATAAGCAAAAATATAGCCGGACAAATTAATAATAATAATAATAATAAAATAAAGTAAAAATATACATAACACTGTACAGTAGCAGCAGTTTAAAGAAAAGAGTACTGTAAACTAGCTGCAATCTGGGTAGTATTATTGAACATTTAGATATGGCAAGTATGGCAGTAATATACATAATGTAAACTAGCAGTACTTGGTAGAGTCATTGAATATTATATGTACATATGACTGTAATAAGCTTATGAATGGTGGCATAGCACACTACAACTACGTAGTGAGAATTTAAGGAGAAATATTTATACATAGCAAAAATATAAAGCAATATTATACATAACACTGTACATAGCAGCAGTTTAAAAAGAGTACTGCAAACTAGCAGCAATATTGGTAGTAGTATTTAATATTGTAGATATGGCAAGTACGACAGTAATATACATAAAAATGTAAACTAGCATCAATTTTGGATGGGGAGTATGAACAGTATGGTAGAAGCCTTGAGTATTATAGATACATATGAGGGTAATATGCTTATGAATGGTACATGCAAAGGAATATTCTAATTGCCCATTAAAAGTACCTGAAAGAGCAACCGGAAAGTACGTGTGTCAGTATGATCATGGATCAGTGTTGCTAGTTGAGGAGCCTTATGGCCTGAAGGAAAAAACTGTTTTTGAGTCTGGAAGTGCGTGCTCCGATGCTCCCGTAGTGTCTACCAGATGGCAGCAATGTGAACAGACCATAGCCTGGGTGCCTGTGATTTTTGATGATGTTCCGGGCTTTCCTCAGGCATCGAGGAGGGTTGGTTTGAAGATGAAGACAGCATCTTAGAGGTTTAAACCAAAGCAACTCCCTGCACAAATGTTGGATGCATTGACAAAATGTACTGTAGACGTACAAGCACAATACACCTGCTTGTTGCAGGAATCATGCATGAATCAAGTGTAAAAATTATTTTTGGCACTTGTGAGGTGAGATCTATAGGTTGCTAAAAGGGAAAATCCACTGTAGAACACTGTTCGGGGTGTTGTGTCAGTCAAACCACATCATTGAGTGATTGGAGGTGTTTCACACATAAATATGCACCACAGAAGTATCATGGTCATATTTTGTAGCAATTACTGTGGCTTTTGTGTTTCGCAAATTGCTCAATCACACTAGTGGCAGGTAGCTCTGGTTGTCCTTGTTCAGTGAACCATTAGAATTTTGTCTCAACAATGTTCCTATAGGGTATGAAATGGTAAGACAGCCAGGGTGACACCTTTCTCTCTGGCTTTGTAAGGACTACATGTACATTGCAGCCTTTTCCACCCAACACTTTCCCACCCTCGAAGCTTTAGCTCATTTTCGTGATGTCTCCAGCAACCTGCAGAGAAATGTCCCTTTGTATCAAGTCTTTAATTACAATTATGGAAAGGTTGATTTCAAATGACGTAACTTTTGGATGTCTCTCACACACACGCACACACAAACACACGGACACACAACCGCTCCATATGCTACTCTCATCAGCATCCGCTGGCCAGCATGATCCTCCCACGCTTCTCAGTCATTGTCCAGGAACACTGTCCCATTGACAGCCATTGTGTAAACTAGACTTGGCTCAGTTTCTGCAGAAGTATGATTCATCTAATGGATCGGCAGTGAAACCGTAAGTAAGGGAAACTCCATTATGTTTCAGAGGAATCAGTGAACAAGCAGATTCAAATTTTGCTGGCTTCTGTTCATCAATTGTGGTTCTATTAGGAACAGACCTGCATTCAATTTTTCATGCATTGTTAGCGCTCGCCAAGTCCCAACAGAGGTAAACTTATCCATCTGGCCCTTCAGGGAGGATTCAGCAAATACCAAAAACATTTAAGACTCCAAATTATATTTCTTTCTATGCAACCCTCTCTTTCTATGCAACATGTTAGCATTTTTGAATACACGATGGACTCATTAATAAACCATTTGACATATTTACCCAGAAACAAAAGGCTTAACGGTATTTTACTTTTTTTCCATTTTGTTCTTTACTGTATATACAGTGAATTTATTTAAAATATAATAAAAAGCTAACATATCACTGCAAAAACAAAGCAATTTGAAAAATGTTTCTGTACCACACTCTATACAATGTGTCATTGTAACTCACCTAACTGTCATTTTTGTGCTGGATGTGTTATAAGTTGTCAGTTAACAATGGAATTACAAGTTAGAAAAGGGGTGGTTTTGATGAACGGGGGCACAAATTAGTAAAACATTAACATAAAGCAAATACCCCTTTCATCTAACTAGTCACTAGCAAATGACACATTTACAAAAAATGCTATACCCATGTGTGGCTCTGGCTCAACCAATCAGATTCTGAGACCAATAAATATGGTTAAAATTGTCACGGAGAAGAAACATTTGTGGGTGTGACGTTTGGCTAGAGCAATTTATTGGGTTTGGGTTTCCCCCATACAGCACTGACCGACTGACCCGTCTCAAAATCTCAGTAATACACACACACACACACACACACTCACACACCCAACCACTGTACTGGTACAGCTTACACCATGCCTTTAAGCATCACCCACGCTGGCAAGCATACACACACACACACACACATACACACACACACAGCATTGAAAATATGAAAGACGTAGCCTGGTAGTTCTTGGGGAGGAAAAGGATCTATTACACACAACCAAAATGTTTCAAGGCCAAAAATGACAACTTCTCCCTGTCTTCCTCTCTCTATTCTATGCTTCAGTCCTTCTCCAGCTGAGCAGGGGCTATATATAGCTGCTGACCGTCTGTTCCTCCAAGGTCCCCTGCTCCCTTCTTCAATGTTTTGGAAGACGTTGATTGACAGACAGACAGACTGAACTGTGTGGCACTGTTTGAATGATGCATTCAGAATGTACTGTAAATGTCGCTGGAGTTAGCTCAAAGCATTCTTCCATGAAGTCTGCAGAACATACAGAGAGGAGGGCCCCATTGGAGCAGTGACACATCTGTTTCACAGATTGCCTTGAATTTGGTCCCCTAAGATCCCAATAGGACTCCCTCCGTCTCAGTTTATTTTTGCACTGCTTCAAACCAAATGTCAATATAACATCCTCTTAAGTTTCTCTGGTTTAAATCAGGGACACTGAGTGCGATCTGCTTCCCTAAAATGTTTCAATCAAATGTTCACTAGAAAGAAGCATTATGATGTTATAACAACTGAGTGTAAACTAGTGAGAAGCATTATAACAACTACAAAACAACCGACTTTTATGTTGAGATCTGTCTAAAGTCAACAGAAAGGAGTGGCCCGGTACCGTAATCTGTCTGTACAAGGGTGTCTGTAAATCATACAGCAAATATATTGGCAAGACATAATGATCAATGGTGAAGACCGGGGTTAGGTGAGGGGAAAAGTATGTGTGACCCACAGCCCTGGGCTGTGCTGGATACCGTGGAGCATGCGATAGCTATGACCCAGCATTTCTGCTTGGCCTCCCCTTCAACCCTTAACCCTTAACCCAGCTCCATGCACTCTCTCCTACCACAGATGAGAAGCATCAACAGGAAAGTCACTCCCCGGAATGGTCAACGCAGAATGACCCTCATTCGCCCATCCTGTCAGTGCTGATTTAGGATCAGATCTGACCTCTTATAAAGAGTCAAAAAGGTCAAGCTGATCCTAGCTCAGCCGTCCTACTCTGAAGATGCTTGATGAGTACGCTTCCTGATGAGACCCATCCCGGCCTCTGGCCACGAGCCCCGTCAGGGGGTGGAGCACAAATACTGCCTCCAGTTAATCTAATAAGCGGAATAATGCCATCACTCAGGGTATAAATATTGTTAAATGACCAGAGAGCAAACATGGTGGATTTGGGTCTGTGTGGTATGTGCATGCGGGTATTTGAGAAATGGTGCCAAAGGACAAAGTAGGGGAAAGGGCTGTAGGTTACGTTCACTCTGAGATATATTCATAAAAAAACATGCTTTAACATGAACGTCAACTCTTAAACAAACACCCAGCTTTCTCCTATTTGCCTGAAGGAAGATCCCGTCCAACAAAAGGACCTGCCATGACAGGACATGTTATTTCCATCACAGCCGCTTCTGAGAGCATCGGTAATGCTGCTTAAAATGGAGGAGGGGAGTTGGGGAAAGGATGAGAGAAAAGCAGAGGGAGGGAGGAAAAAGGGATTGTAAGGAAAAGTGAGTAGAAAGAGAGATGGTTAGGGTGAAAGACAGGAAAGGGAAGGAACACAATAGGAAATAAGTAAAGCTATCAAGTGACAGATGAGGATGATAATTGGTCTAATTATCAGCTGATTAGGGAATAAATATGAGCATCTGTGCTGTGGGTGTCCAGAGGCTATATTACTTAAACACCAACCACCAGGAAACAACACGTCTGTGAACATTGACTATACCGTTGTATTTGTTCACTAAATTTAACCATCAGGGATTTTGGTTTTGGTTCACTGATCCCTATATACCTCGCTGTCCTTTATCCATTTATGGAATCCCTTCTCTCTAATGAAAGGAGACTAAATGTGTGAAACATATGGATGGAAAGTGTTGAACTTTGAATGTCTGTTTATTTCTCCTCTGTTAGCCATACAAGCTGTAGTCTAGTCCCTGGCTTGTTTTAGTGAATGCATACATATCTAAAGAGGAATATGGCTGATTGTATTTTTTTGTGTCTGTCTGTGTCTGGGACTAAATCAAACAGGTATAACTCTATAGATAGTAATACATGTACCATGTCATCTAACTGCAAGTGCCTTGTGTCAAAAGGTCATAGGTCATCTTGATGGCCTTAGACGTAGATAACGGAATCTCAGACATGTCTGCCTATGAAGAAAGCACTGACAAAGGACAAAGTAGGACAACATCAGAGCTCAAATACCTCCTGGTGTATTCTTCTTGATGGCTGATGATTTCCTAAATGTTCTCATTCCAAAGTCTGCCTTAGCTGTGGATAAAATAAAGGTGCAAGGCCAGATTAAACAGAGACTTAGCAAGGTGTGGTTTTGCACCTCCATAAGGAATGTCTCACATCATGGGCAGGCTCCAGGGAAAATGAGAGACAAAAAAACAGACCTCTGCCGTGACACTATCCTGACTGCTGAAACCCACTCAGGAAAACAAAGACGTAAACACACACCCACACACACCAGACCCAAACACAGAAACCAAGGAACATCAAACTAAATGTGAGAGCAGACACATCCCACTGAGCTAAATCATTCGAAAGATAAAAATCATTTTCAGCGTCTATTCAATGTTCTTTGAGAGACACGCACAACCGCCCGCCCCACCAATCCCCCCCCCCACACACACACACACCAAAATAAGCTAATTATCAATTAATCAGAATAACATGTTGAGATAATGCCAGATTATATCAACATAATAAAAATGCATGCACAGTACTGAGCCAGACAGGTTCTGGGCTACCCAGCGCAGTCTGAGGGCTCAGAGAACCGACACTCCTCCCTGTCAGAGCTGTGGTGTACATCGTAAGTCATACAGTAGACCTATATCATCTGGGCGGCAGCCCTTAAGATGTTACAGGCTGACGCTATCATTAGCTGCGCACAGAGTTAGGGGCACTCCGAGGCATGCAGTTTTGGGGCAGAAATGGGTTGGGTTAGTCTGTTGTGGGTGTATTCTGGGCTAGGCCTGATCCCTGGTACTTACCCCCCTAAAACCACACACCATCACAGGGCCACCCTAAAGCTCTGTAGTCAGAGAAAGTCCCCGCTCCACAGTAGATTGTGTGGCTCACTGCAATGGGGATACAGCATGCTTTGAAGTGTTTTCTATGTTGTAATTAGCATGTGGCAGTCTGAGTGGTGCTGCGAGGAGAGAAGAGCAGTTGGCAGGTCAGTGGCAGTTGATTTGTACAGAATATAAACCTGCCTGCTGGCTGCTTAACCCCTGTGAGGGGACTGATCCTGGCCACACCGTGTCTGGGGAAGTTCACTAGAAAAGGAGTGTCGGTATGGATTTCCTTCACACTCACTTTCCCACTGACTTAAATCAGCATTGTGGCACAATGTGTGGTATAGCCTGCACTCATTCATCGTTTTGTTACATCCAACAGCTCTGATAGTAAAGTAGAAAGATTTATGTTCATACTTATGTTTGGCTGTAGACCAAAATATCACTAAACAATAGTGACTCAAATATTGATTAAAATGCCTTGGTCCCATCCATAATATACTATGTGTAGTTTTGTTTTTTATGCTCTATTATTATGGTTTGTAAAACATAGCTTTATGCTATACCCTGCTAGTTGAAACAATCATGTTGGACATGGTAGTCTCCTCAAGAATGTTTTGAAAGGTGTCTACCATATCACCATATTTTATTTTCCATACTATCAATTTTTTTTTTCCATCCCAATTTCATATCCAGTTCAAGGCCTTGCATAATAGCAACAATAGCAACAACTTAACAAGTTTGGTAGATTTGAAGGTCTACTCAGGGAATATGCAATCCTGTAAGGGTTCATGTGAAGACGAATGCTTTCTTGGTTGAGCAAGTTCTGCGATAAGAAGCAGAATGGCTTGGCGAAATGTCAGAGGATTTTGGGATGTTTCATTTGGCCACCAAATGGATTTCCCATGGAAATCGCAACAAGCTGTTCCGCTTCTTACCACACTTCTCACTTAACCAGGAAATGTTCACAAGCACATACATGCTGGAGGAGAGCGTATGCCCTGACAAACAACCATGATAAGACTTGCAGGCGTCTGAGACACAAGAGACACAACACTGTCTGACATCCACCCATCCACCCCAGGAGGCACTGCGGCTATTTGCACTGCCCTCTGAGTACTGTTAGTGTGCAGAGAGCAGGATTCAAACTCTGAGCCAAAATGATGCTGCTATACTGCTAGGCAGTGTCTCTGTGTCACTCTGTGTAGTGTCTTAGACTGTTTTTGTTCTTCTGGTTAGTAGAACAAGATTTCTGTTGTTAATTGGATGACAGATTGATAGCTATCTGTTTTTCCATTAGGATCTTAGCCCCATATAGCATATGATAGCAGAATATGTAGAATTGCAGCAAATGAACTTTGAAATTGCAAACTTGTCTTCACGCTTTATTGCACAATATGATCGAATGAATTAGCTGACTGATTGAATTAGCCAAAAACAACACACATTTCTCCCTACCTTTTGTCAAAATGTGACAAATTCTATTATAAAAATGTTAAATTTCCACTCATGGAATAATATTAGATTTTTTAATTTTTAAGTTTTAATGCAAGAAGTTATTTGTTTTCTTACCCAATGGATGTCAGGGCTCGGGGACTCCACATGAAATGCAGGCTCTTTAATTGCCATTAAGATGAAGCTCTGCTTCTGAATAAAGGATATAAGACTGAGTGCTTGCTGAAAATGCTTCACAGCAAAGGCTTCATCCAATTCTTATGACTTCAATGACAACATTCTTTGTTGTCTTTTGTCACATCGGGTTAAACTGTATTTCTATTGTATTCATGTGTTTCATGTGTAGTTTATTCCAGGCCCATCCCGGTGTTTTGCTAGCCAAACAGTTGTACTAAGGTTCATGATTTTAATAGATTTTTTTATGTTTATTATTTTTGTTAGGTTATTAAAGACGGTGGTGAAAAGATGTTGCATACTGGATTGGTAGGTAGAGTGGATATCCAAGAATCCCTGGTGAAAACATTGTCAGTTGATTCCTTGTGTGAGATCAGTCTGCCCTCTAGTGGACAGTGTTAAGGGAGACATTATTCAATCATTCCCCAAATGACTCTATGAAAAACATTCCGGTAGGAATCGCCCAGTGTTGCTACGTGTATTTTTTTTGGATACTGGTTGTAAAAGTGGTACTAGTCACACCGAAATGAGTCACTGAAAACTGGTTACGCTGTCGTGTATGTGCTGTGTTTGTGTCCCATATCATCAAACTCACTCACTTCCAAACTTTTCAGGGAATTTCAGGACTAAATGAGGAACTGTATGATAGTGAATCCTCTCATAGATTGCAGACCCAAACCAGCCAGTAGGGGACCAGGTGAAGATGGAAGATCACAGTGGACTGGGAGATTTTACAGCTGCATTGAGTGACACATCCACTAGAGGGCCTTCTTGGTGATTATTATGACAATGTACTTCACCAATGACACCAACAGGGTGAATTTCAATAGTTTTGCTATTTCTCAAAAGAAGCGTTTGAGGGCGATTCCTGAAGTCAAGCACCACCTCCAAGGTTTATCCATGTTACATTCTGACTGCCCCTAGCCACCAGACAGTCGACCTCTCCAACAGTCCGTGGACACATCGCCATCAGTTATGAGGCCATTCAGAATGGTGTCTTCAAACAAATGTAGGTAGTTGATGGTACATTCATTAGTATAGAGTGAGGTGCTCAAGAGTCCTCAGCGAGCTTACCCATCTTCACACCTTGCCATCCTATTGGTCAGGAAGTCAATGATCCACAGCAGTATGGAGTTGGACACTTTCAGCTGGGAGTGTATGAGCTGTAGTAGTTTGAATCGACTATCATGAAGAGCGATTTAACGTACATCTTTCCAATATATTATTTATTATATGAATATTTTTTGTCTAACACATTAAATAATTTCTTGCAGTGAACATTTGATTTGAGATGCATTAGTTTAGTTTCACCACCAGGTGACTGTCAAGTACCAGCATTAAGTTTCCTTCACGGTTGTTGATCTGTGTGGCTTTAGAATTGTGGCCATGTCATGTTGAGGGCATATTAATGCTTTACGACTTAAACTGGCTACAAAAACACCACATAGTTCTGAACTGTGATTTGATTGGCCAATTTAGGAATAATTAATTCATACAATCATCTACAGTCAACAAATTGTCTCATGTTATACAGTGTGATGAGAGAATAACAACTTAAAATTGTATACCACCGGTTAAAGATAAATTCCGGGACAAATAACACTTTTTTATACCTTCCAATTTGGGCAGGATTTGCAATATGTTATTTATACAGTGAGGGAAAAAATTATTTGATCCCCTGCTGATTTTGTACGTTTGCCCACTGACAAAGAAATGATCAGTCTATAATTTTAATGGTAGGTTTATTTGAACAGTGAGAGACAGAATAACAACAAAAAATCCAGAAAAATGCATGTCAAAAATGTTATAAATAAATTTGCATTTTAATGAGTGAAAAAAGTATTCGACCTCTCTGCAAAACATGATAGTACTTGGTGGCAAAACCCTTGTTGGCAATCACAGAGTTCAGACGTTTCTTGTAGTTGGCCACCAGGTTTGCACACATCTCAGGAGGGATTTTGTCCCACTCCTCTTTGCAGATCTTCTCCAAGTCATTAAGGTTTCGAGGCTGACGTTTGGCAACTCGAACCTTCAGCTCCCTCCACAGATTTTCTATGGGATTAAGGTCTGGAGACTGGCTAGGCCACGCCAGGACCTTAATGTGCTTCTTCTTGAGCCACTCCTTTGTTGCCTTGGCCGTGTGTTTTGGGTCATTGTCATGCTGGAATACCCATCCACGACCTATTGTCAATGCCCTGGCTGAGGGAAGGAGGTTCTCACCCAAGATTTGACGATACATGGCCCCATCCATCGTTCCTTTGATGCGGTGAAGTTGTCCTGTCCCCTTAGCAGAAAAACACCCCCAAAGCATAATGTTTCCACCTCCATGTTTGATGGTG
>JACXGI010006777.1:0-40319 GCA_016801175.1 Esox masquinongy
ATACTTGAACAAAAATGAGCTGCATGGTCGAGTTGCCAGAAAGAAGCCTTTACTGCGCCAATGCCACAAAAAAGCCTGGTTACAATATGCCTGATAACACCTTGACCTCACAGCTTCTGGCACACTAATTTGAAGTGACAAGACCAAAACAGAGCTTTATGGTCACAACCATACACGCTATGTTTGGAAAGGGGTCAACAAGGCCTATAGTGAGCAGAATACCATCCCCACTGTGAAGCATGGTGGTGGCTCACTGATATTTTGGGGGTGTGTGAGCTCTAAAAGCACGGGGAATCTTGTGAAAATTGATGGCAAGATGAATGCAGCATGTTATCAGAAAAAACTGGCAGATGATTTGCATTCAAAGCTGCGCATGGGACGCTCTTGGACTTTCCAGCATGACAGTGACCCTAAGCACAAGGCCAAATTGACCCTCCAGTGGATACAGCAGAAAAAGGTGAAGGTTCTGGAGTGGCCATCACAGTCTCCTGACCTTAATATCATCGAGCCACTCTGGGGAGATCTCAAACGTGTGCTTCATGCAAGACGACCAAAGACTTTGCATGACCTGGAGGCATTTTGGCAAGACGAAGGGGCAGCTATACCACCTGCAAGAATTCGGGGCCTCATAGACATATATTACAAAAGACTGCACACTGTCATTGATGCTAAACGGGGCAATACACAGTATTAAGAACTAAGGATATGCAGACTTCTGAACATTTTTTTCTTTGTTGCCATATTTTGTTTTATGATTGTGCCATTCTGTTATGACCTACAGTTGAATGTGAATCCCATAAGAAATAAAAGACGTGTTTTGCCTACTCACTGATGTTTCCTTCACAAATGATACATATATTATCAATTCTCCAAGGGTATGCAAACATTTGAGCACAACTGTATATTACCAATTCTCCAAGGGTATGCAAACTTTTGAGCACAACTGTATGTTGCTCCAAAACCTGTATATATTGTTCGGCAGTAATATTGCCTTCACAGATGTACAAGTAACCCAAGCCATTTGTACTAATGCACCCCCATACATTCACGGATGCTGGCTTTTGAACTGTGTGCTAAAAATCCGGATGGTCCCTCTGCTCTTTACTCCGGAGGATGCGCCATCTATGATTCCCAAACAATTTCAAATTTCACAGGACAGTTTTTCACTTTGCCTCAGTCCATTTTAAATGAGCTCGGGCCCAGAGAATGCGGCGGTGGTTCGGGATCTGGTTAATATGTTTTTTTCTTTGCATGGTAGAATTTTAACTTGCATTTGTTGATGCAGCGACGTACTGTGTTCACAGACAATGGTTTTTGGAATTGTTCCTGAACCCAAGCAGTGATTTCCACTACAGAATCGTGTCTGTTTTTAATGCAGTGCCGCCTGAGGGCTTGAAGATCACAGCCATCCAATCTTGGTTTTCGGTCTTGTCCTTTGCGTACAGAGATTTCTCCAGATTATCTGAATCTTTTAATGATATTATGTACCGCAGATGATGAGATCCCCAAACTCTGCACTTTTACATTGTGAAACGTTATTCTTAAATTGTTGCAGTATTTGCCTTCGCTGTCTTTCACAGTGGTGAACTCCTCCCCATCTTTACTTCTGAAAGACTCTCTGGGATGCTTTTTTATACCCAATCATGTTACTGATTTGTTGGCAATTAACCTACTTAGTTGAGATGTTCCTCCAAGTTAATGTTTTTTAACATTGTATCTAACATATATATTAACATATATATAACATATCTTTTCCAGTCTTTTGTCACCCCGTCCCAGCTGTTTTGAAACGTGTTGCTGGCATCAAATTCAAAGCAGGCCTATATTTTTCAAGGAACAATAAAATGATTCAGTATCAACATTTGATATGTTGTCTTTGTACCATTTTCTATTGAATATAGGGTTCAAATGATTTGCACATCATTGCATTCTGTTTTTCTTTACATTTTACACAGCGCCCCATCTTTTTTGGAAACGGGGTTGTATAATAAAATAAAATGTTAGTAGTAACAAACTAAATGAGATGGTCCTCTAATCCTCCCAAAAAAGTGACTTTTTTTCCCAACATTAGAACCTTACCAATTGCTGCCATTCGCAGTTGCTTCATGTGAGCTTCAATAACAAAGGGATCCCTGGAACTATAAGCTCCCAAAGCAGGATAGAAGTTGGCCCCAATGTCATCTGGTGGGCTATGTTTCCCCTTCGGATATCTTGCTGCAACCTTTGAGTCCCAGTGTGGAAGAAGAGGGTGGTCCCAGTGAATGTACTTTCCATCGAAGTGAGTGTTGCCATACCATGTGTAGTAAAAGGCATGCACATTGTAGTTTGGAGCAGGAAATTGCCAGAGGGTATCCTCCATGTTCTTGATCCCCTCTGAGAATGGGTACTTTTCTTTAGACAGTGCAGTTTTATTGAAAACAATTTCATTTTTTCTAGGTCCCTTGATATTAGGGAACAATTCAAAACTAAATGGATGTCCAAATGGAGAATCTTCAGGCGCAAAGGACTTAAAAAAGATGGTTATTATGAGTAGGAGCAACACCAAACCAATAAATGTGATGCAAGATTTTTGTCTAAACCTTGCCATTCTTCAGTTAATCCTAGTTATGATTCACGGTTCATTCTTGTGAAAAATGTTTGAAGTCCTTGGGCTTACAGCTGTCCTCTAAACTTGTTGCTTGTTGGTTCATCCTATGGACTGAAAGAAAGAAAATTTCAATTTTTTTTTCTCAATATTCTTATTTAATGAAAATTATTTTCAAAAGGCTGCCTGAACATGTGAGATGCCCTGTGCCTTGTAAAGGCTGCAAATATCAATACAAATGTAAAATTATGAGTGTCGTTTAAATACTAGGGATGTGCATGACAAATATTTTCACTATTGATAATTCCTCAGCTTTTGTCGTCGAATATGCGACCCCACTCACTACTGCCAAAAAGAAGTACTAAATGAAAAAAATTAATTTAAATTTTAATGTTATGCAATAAATTCAACGTTTAAAAAAATTTAGTTAACAACCTCAATATTTTTTCAGTATAAACAACTAGGCATAGATCAAAAATTTATCATTAGGCAATGTCCATATTATTATGATCATTTATTCTTGTTTTGAAAAATGAGCATGTCCACATGCTCCGGGAGTAGATGAGTAGGCTTACGTAGTCTGTTGACTATCAGGCCCGCAGCCGAGAAAACCCTTTCAGCCGGTACAGATGTTGCCGGGATGCACAGGTATGCGTTCGCTAGCCGTGATAATTTCCTGTACTTGGCCGTTAGCCAGATTTGTTTAATCTGTAAGAAATAACCTGTCATTACTGCCGCCAAGTGAATCAATCAGTAGTCCAGATTTCTTTTTGTAACTTTCGAAAATCTGATTAACTTGTCGATAAATGCCATCCTTTTGTTATCACCCCTATTAAATATTGAAACCTAAAATAACAGAGGGGTTAGACATGCCAAAAACTGAGTTGTAATGGATCTCGGCTTCCCTGGTGACTGTAAAAATGCTTTGCTAATGCAGGTGTTTTGAAGATCTTTGAAAAATGACATATATCACCAAATATGGCAGCCACTGTGATGGACTACAGTACTATCAGGATAACCTAAGAAAGCTAGCTACTGTATCTGTAAGATGACATATCAGACAGCCAATGTGTTATTGTACAGTATGTGTTGGTTGTTCAAAAGTTTGGGGTCACTTAGAAATGTCCCTGTTTTTGAAAGAAAAGCTTTTTTGTCCATTAAAATAACATCAACTTGTTCAGAAATACAGTGTAGACTTTGTTAATGTTGTAAATGACTATTGTAGCTGGAAACTTCTGATTTTTTATGGAATATCTACATAGGCATACAGAGGCCCATTATCAACAACCATCAACCAATCAATGAAATCAATCAAATGTATTTATAAAGCCCTTTTTACTTCATCCCTTTTCACCAAGTGCTTTTACAAAACACTCAGCCTGAAACCCCAAGGAGCAAGCAAAACAGCATTGATGCACAGTAGCTAGGAAAAACTCCCTAAAACTCCCCGAAACTTAGGAAGAAACCTAGAGAAGAACCAGGCTCGGAGGGGTGACCAGTCCCCTACTGGCTGTGCCGGGTGAAGATTTTAAGACAACAGCAAGCCAGTGACTCCGCCCCTAATGGCATTGGAGAGAGGGCATCCCAGTGGAGATGAGAGCCCACCTGGCAAGACAGCGCGGGTGGACAGTATCAAGCCTTTCCGGTCACCTTCACACCCCTGGGCCAGACTACACTTAATCATAGACCATGCTGAAGAGATAAGTCTTTAATAGATAGTTGAAAGTTTGCACTGAGTCTGCATTTCTAACCTTAATTGGCAGATCAGTCCACAGTTGTGGAGCTCTATGAAAGAAAGCCCTGCCTCCAGCTGTTTGTTTAGAAATTCTATGTACAATTAGATGGCCTGCATCTTGCGATCTTAGGGTACATGTAGGTATGTACAGCTCCGGAAATAATTAAGAGACCACTGCACCCTTTTCTTTCCTTTCCAAAATAGTTGAAAAGGAAAGTTTTGAGAGAGGAACAGAAGCGTTCAATTTGCAGTGGTCTCTTAACTTTAACCCTTCTGTTCCTCACTCAAAACCTTCCTTTTCAACTTTTTTGGAAAGGAAAGAAAAAGGTGCAGTGGTCTCTTAATTTTTTCCGGCGCTGTATAGCTGGATCATTTCAGCGAGGTAAGTAGGAGCAAGTCCATGTATTGCTTTATAGGTTAACAGTAAAACCTTAAAATCAGCCCTAGCCTTAGCAGGCAGCCAGTGTAAATAGGCTCATACTGGAGTAATGTCTACTCATTTTTTTGTTCTACTTAAGATTCTAGCAGCCGTGTTCAGCACTGATGTTTATTTATTTATCAGGGTAACCGGAGAGAAGGACATTGCAGTAATCTATTCTAGAAGTAACAAAAGTATGGATTGGTATTCCTGCATCAGTTTTTGATATAAAACGTTTCTGATTTCTGCAATGTTCCGAAGATGGAAAAAAGCAGCTCGAGATATATTTTGTGTGTTCATCAGAGAGGTCAGGGTCGAAGGTTACGTTTTTCAGAAGTGGATTTATTTCCGCTATTTTTAGTGTGTTTGGTACGCATCCAGAGGATAAGGAGCAATTAATTATGTTCAACATTGGCCGACCTAGCAGAGGAAGTAGCTCCTAAAAGGTGCCTTATGCAGCATTTTCCATTTAAAATATCCGATAATAACCCTTACATATTACATAGTTAACGTTCAAAAACAGTCTCTGACAGAGTGTCAGGACTGACACCACCCTCACTGCCATGGTCACAAGTAAAATGTAGAAGGCTGGGATGTTCGTAGGCGTGTACTTCCTTGAAGGTGTGTGAGGTGAAGGCCAATGACAATCTTTGTTTGGGTTTTGTTATGGAATTTCTTGAACTAATGTACATTTGAGAAATGTCTGCTGTTCTATTCCCTGGTATGTAATTCTGGTCTGTGTGTGACATGTCTGAATGATATCAGTGGATCATTGGGTCATCTGACCATCTATTAATCTGCCTAAACCAATAAGGGTCTGTCCTTTGTTCTTCAGGAATGTGGATAGCTGTCTGAGACTTACTTTTACGATGTTCCCATACCCCCTTGAGAGTAAACAGCTAAGACAGGATAGAGGAAGACAAGTGAGGGCAGGAAGGATAAGGAACAAATGTTGTCTTTAGAGAATGAATGAGCAGTCTTACCACACCACTTTTAACTGAATAAATACTGACTGTGTTTTCTTCAGAGATTCCTGGTTTATTTTGTAAGCTTTTGATGCGTGCAGGTACATGTGTTAGGGCACATTAATTGAGATGAAATAGATCTGACGTGCGGGGCACACTCACGTTAATGGAGATAAAAATAGGTCTGTTGTTTCGCCATGCATGGGTTTACTGGGTTTGATAATCGTTAAGTGCAGTGGTAAATCTTTGACAGCAAAAAAAATTTCACTGTGGTGGACGTGTGTACTATTGTGTATTTGGGCGTTATTAGGTTAACCGGTTAATGGCGCTTTCATTCGGTGATGGACAGTGGCGACGTTAGGCCTGGACGTCCGGGGCTATAGCCGCGGATCTTTTATGAATAGCCCCGGATCTCAAATTGACCAAAAAAAATAAAAAATAGCCCCTGATCTATTAATCTATAATTCCAATCGCGCATTATGACAATGTAGACGTGTAGGCTGCTAGTGTGTACATCGAAATTTTCCGAATGTACATTCAAAACCCTGTACTTTCTGTCCCGGGCAGGGCGGGGGATGGGCTAAGCCCCGAATGTTTTGTGATCCTAGCGACGCCTCTGGTGACGGATGTATGGTCTACCAGGCAGATTGGAGGAATGGATGAGGTAACGTACGGGTGTTGCAGAAGATATAATAGAAAGTTGTTTGGAAGGCGTAGGCTACGGTATGTGGAAAGTGGTGACTGATGGAAGCTTTAGGGAAGTTTGTGTGGGATTTATTGATCTCTGTGTTGTAGTTCTTTTTGGTCAGGTTGGATATGGATTGTCCCTCTAACCGACCCCCACCCTCCCGCGGTTTTCTTCCAGGCCAATTGCCGGGAGTCCTTAAGTTTTGCGTCGTTCCATCCCGCCCGGCGACATTGCATCGGTGGAGAAAAGTTCCCTACAATCGACGTAGCCAACCTCGCTGGTGACCGAGATAACACAACTCGTTTTACTCTATGGCCAAGACTTTTTTGTTGTTAACGTGGTGCTGCTGAAGACCGTCTGTAGGCCATTTTGCTCCACTTTGAACGTGTTGGGTGAGTCTTCGTGGGTCAATGAAAAAGATTGAAAGGGGGGAGGATACACCAGATATGTAACTTCTGTTGGGCCAGCCGGTGGTTACAGCAACGGCGACCAAAGACCACAGACCCGAGGATGTGGAAAAGACAATGCTAACCACTACGTTTATGACGATGGACATTGGGTTTGGGAAGATACCCATGGAAATCAAGACAACGGCTGTTTTAGATGTAGTGTTCTCGCAAGAATAGACTACCACGCTGGTATCACCGCGAACGACCCAACGGGAACACGCAGGAACGCTAAACTGGCTGAGGGAGGGGTGCTGACGGTCAGAGGAGACAGACCAGAGAACATCAACCAGTGAGATCATTCCTTAACACAACCCTGATTTTCTCGTTCTCCGACATATTTAGAGGATACAGGATTTTTAGATTTTCATAGGATTTAGTAAAATAAGTCATTGATTTGAGAATGTTTGATGGTTTTGTGGAAGTAGATTGATGGTTTTGAGAAACGGTTTCTGGGTATTTCAGTTATAGCAACTGTAGTTAAGAAAAGGCCATTGTTGTTCTGTGTCCTGATAACGCTCCCATGCGGTCAACCTATTGCGGGGTGATTCGTGCAGGATCTTAATCAGCTCTCTATTGGTAGAATGGGTTTCTGTGCTAACGTCTGTGCGTAATGCGAGAAAGGTGTCTCGTTTGTTTTTCGAAAGCAGGGGAATTGAGCCCCTATGTCTCCCTAGTCGAACCTGTATTGTAGGTTAGGGTGATTCGGTCCCCTTGCGCTAGCTTTGAGCAGCCCTCGGATTGATTTCCAGCCACGTAGAAATAGCACGGATGGCTTAGGGGCTATAACCGTCGCGCATCTGTGTGGTGGGGTATATCCACTTGTTATGCTCAGAGGACCTCATGGATCTTGTCAGGCTCAATGTCCACCAATTTTAGAGGCTGTAGGATGGAGTAGAGATTGCTACTGTATATAATGATTTTCGGATATTGAATTGTCGATATCTTGTTGTGGTCGACCTAGTAAATGCGTTTTTCCTTTTGGCGTTCCCTGTGCACGAGGGTTTTCAATTGGCAGCGTTTTGTATGTTTAGTTGTGTTTACCGAGGTTCTTGTTATCCTGAAAGTTTTTTTTTTCGCCAGATTTTGCTTTGTTTGGTGTACACTTGAGTGAATGCATTCATTGTGTCGCTAATGTGTTTATCTGGTTAAGCCCAATCTGTCGGCCTTTGCCAAAGAGCTGACTCCACAAAATTGAAATGTGCTATTCCGTGTTGTGCTGTTAGCTGGCACACGTGGAGATAATCATTGGATAAATTAGGATTCTATACAATGTTAATGTTCTAAATCTGGTAAAATATATTCTTATGGTTTCTTGCAAAAGGTTCAAATAATCTCTCCTTGTCTTGGGTGATAGAATGAAGACTCCACATGGTAATGGTCTCAGTCATTAAGAACAAACGCTATGTCCCATGAGGACTGAATTTGAATTCAATATAGTCACAGCCTACAAAAGAGGGTAAAATAGCCAAAGCAAGTTAATTCCCCATGATAGAATTAGATGTCCTATTTTACATGTTGAATTGCGTTTGGTTAAATAATATAGTTTCTTTTTGTTTGTGTTTACCAATGATCACTGAGATGGTACTTGTGTTTTAAAAACCAGCGCCTGATACTTGTTAATCTACTACTGTTACAGTTAACATCTACTACTGTTAACTGTAACAGTAGTAGATGGGTAGGACAATAAATCTGAACCTTCAGTTAACGTAGGATATCGGCCGAGTTGAAAGCATAACATATCTTACTACAGACAGTCTGAGAACCATGTCAGATTTTTAATGTGTAGAAACTTACGTTTCATCTACGTACATTAAACAATGCATTTGGCCTTTCTTTATGGTCTACTTTGATTTTGTTTGCGAATGCTTTGTGTTCACTATGTTTTTGCTGCATATACAGTATGCGTCTCCTTATTAAATGGATATTGGATTTGTCCCTACTACCAATTTTCTACTTTTCATGTCCGTCCTGTAATGATGGCCGTATTCACTGTGATTCTGCTTTCACTCATGGTGTCACATTTCCGTTGACTTTATGACGTGAAAGTAGGGGGGAATGTATGAAATGATTAAATATGATGGAAAAGAGCTGAACTGAGAGTTCAAAGTGAATCAAATTGCTACTTAAAGAGTTACATGAACAACTGGGTTTTTCCTGTTTACATAGTTATAACAGAGCATTAGCATCTGTTATGCTCTACGTCTTCTAGTCACAGTATTTGTCTAATTTTATTTTTTTGAAAATTGTTAGTTTGATGTAAAGTCTAACATGGTCATGGTTGAGTAGAATACATCTTACCATTTTGATTTGGTTTAGTAAAGTAAGAACTAATTTGTTGGGATGAATAATGACTATGAGAATGTGACTGTTCAGTTTGTTTGTTTGTTTGATATTTGAATAGAAGTAATCATGTTAACCTCATGCACTACGGAATAAGTGGATAAAAAGATGCAGGGAGCTCGTTTTTGTTATTTCTTACAAGGGTACAAAGTTTTGCTATATTTTAATTGAAACTGAGAAAATGATTCTGCATCAAGTTCTGTTCTAGAAAACCAAGTTGAGAAGTTTACTTAGTCTAAATCGTAAAGGGAGAATGCACTACCCACTAACACAAACAACTGTGTGAGGGGTTGTGTAAATTGGGTTTTAGACACATTTGAACTCTTTAGAAAAGAAACAGATTTACTGGTGATATTATCAAAATTGTTACTTTAATTCGACTACACTGAATACTTTGTGTTTATTATTTTCGTTTTAAATGGTTATAACCATGAGTTTGCTCTTAAACACCAAACAGGTTGGATGCCAAATTGACACGAGGAGTTGAGACTACCTGTTTAAAGTAGAGATTTTTAAGGGCCAATTGTAACTATTACTTTGAGAGTTGGTCTAGTATAGACAAGATTTGAAGAGTAGAAAAAGATTGGACTTGTATCTGGATTCTTTATTTCCCTGTGTAAAAGTGTAACATGTTTATAGATCAATATTGGGTCACACACTTCTAATCTGGACCCTCCCACCCTACCTCAGGGTGAGCTCTGGGGAGATAGGGCATGGGGGTTCATGATTTATGACAGAATTACAGAGTGTCTTTGATGTGTCAGTGCTTAGAGAAACTGACACCATGCAACATTTGGCAGAGCAATTAGGGGTTAAATAATGGTTGTGAACTGTCTTTGAGATTGCTACTTCAACGTTAGCAAACTATGTTAACAGGTAATGTGTAATTAGAACAGTAATAGGAAATTGTATTCTTTTGTTCTTGTAGTTTTTGTTATTTGTTGGTCATTGAATCTATACCAACTACAGAAAAGAGTAAAATAGTTATTTTTCTACACTGGCAGAACAGAAGCACCAGAAATGTTAGTGTTTTAACTATTCTGTTACTGTTTACAACTGTTCCAATCTATTTAGGCAACGGAAGCAGAAAGACATTGGATATACAGGTATACAAGTTTAAGTGTTTGGTAGGACTGTGTTCTAATGCATTAACAATAAGCAACAAACAAAGGTAATGGACATATTTCTGATTGTGTACTGTGCAGTTGCAACTAATGTTCTCAAGGAGAATTCACTGACAGGTACAGGACACTTCAAAGCGATTCAGCGATAAAGACTGGTTAGAGCCTAGAGACTGAGTTCCGTTTAGGGGACATGGCAGCTGCAAGAGGATTCTACTCCCCGGGGTGCAGTGAGTCTCCAGTAATAGAATCCAGTAATTCCTGGCAGCTGGACTAATTCTAGTCCTGATGATTCTGCCTCGAGATGAAGAGGGCAAACTCCAACCGACGGGAGGGGGCTAAGAAAAGCTCTGGTTCTGGACAACATTTACTGGGGCGCGAAAGACCAATTGCACGACATCATGCCACACTGGTTGGGTCCATACCAGGTGTACCTCATCACCCAATCTGCTATCCAGATAGCTGAGAGAGGAACCTGGATCCATGCCACACACTACAGGAGGGCATCAGTGTTTAAAGATTAGGCGTGGTGAATTGAAGTCACCTGAGGGCAGAAAGAGTTTTTGGTAACTAAAAAAACTCACTAGGTGTTTACCCTTGTAACCGTCACTAGGTGTTTACCCTTGAGAGTAAACACCTAAGACAGGATAAAGGAAGACAAGTGGGGGCAGGAAGGATAAGGAACAAATGTTGTCTTTAGAGAATGAATGAGCAGTTACCACACCACTTTTAACTGCATAAATACTGACTGTGTTTTCTTCAGAGATTCCTCACAGATTTATTTTGTAAGCTTTTGATGCATCTCTCCTTGCAAGTAATAAACTGCTAATTATGCCAAGAGAATTTTGTGTCTGTACTTACTTCCATTAAGAGTTCTAATCAATGGAATTGCCATCACAGTTCATGTAGGCCTACATCGAGCGCTCCAAAAACGAAAATATACAGAAGCAACGGGAGCATCACACAAAGCACGGAGTAAAACGAGGGTGAATTTGGCATTTATTAGATGGCGAGAGCTGAAGTTTGTATGAACAGTGATGCAGAGTTTGCTACTTTTCTACTTGAAAAGGAAGGTTACATTAGATACCTAATTTAGCTAGTTGGCTAGATAGTCAAGGAAAGCTAAGTGAAAGTTACTAGATTGATGATGGAGAAACAATTATTCGATGTAGAAAATCATTCCACTTTCTTGTTTATTTTATTTGTATGAGCACAGATACATTTTAGAAAGGTTTCTCCGGTCTTTGGTCGAGACAATAACCTAACGTTAGTTAGCTAAGTTATGTGTCCGAACAGACACTCCTTGATTCCATTTGCTGCTGGAAAACAATATTAGAACCTGGTGTTCTCTGCAAAAGATAAAGAAAAACTAGCATGCATTGTGGGTTGTTTGACCAAACCTAATACATAAGCAACTATTGCTCGGAAGAAGCAATTACATTGACTTTTAGCTAGATTTAGCGTTGTGCAAACTGGTCAAAACACGGATATTATTGTTCCAGCTAGTGCTAGCTAGCATGATTAGGGTTTCATGTTCGCAAGCTAGCCATCAACGAGTCTCTGAAATATGGCAATGCATCTAACGCAATAGATAGCTAAACCAACCAAAACGTCATCTGGGCTATCTACTTTGTTTATTCTGTGTTCCGTAGTTATGGAAAGGACCCATCAACTTAATCTAAAACGAATGTCTGTGTTCATTGCTCCAGCATCGACAGTTGCAGGTTACACTACTTCAGACCTGTCAGTATACTCTTTTTTAGTAATGATAGTGTCAGACCCTAATGGAGTTATGGAACTGATATTCAACTAATTGTCGATAGGTGGCGTTAACTTGAATAGGGCACCTTTAAGTAGTTTTGTTTGGAATCGGGTCTAGTTGACAATATGTGAGTTTAGAACTCACAAATTCCTAATTTAGTGTACGTGTTTGGCGATGCAGGATCAAGTCTCCCCATTGATACTAGGTCAAGGAATTTCTGGGCATTCTCAAGACAACTGAGATTTTGAGGATTATACCTATTTAAGAGGGAGTCAGTTATTTGTTTTCTAATGGTGATGTTCTTTTCATCAAAGAAGTTCATGTATTCATTACTGCTGAAGTGAAGACCCACTTCACTTGTTGTGCACTGCTTTTTTGTTAACTTTGCAATGGTATCAAAGAGACATTTTGGATTGTTTTTGTTCACCCCAATCAGGTTGGAGAAATAAGCTGATCGAGCAGAGAATTTATATTAGGGCTTTTAAAAATCATTGTTTGGGGTGCTAGTGGGTTTGTTGTTGTAACGATAAATGTAATAAGACAGTGGTCTGATATTCCAGGATTATGGGGAAAGGGTCATTGGACATTTCCATATGAATATTGAAATCGCCAAAAATTAGAATAGTATCTGCCATGACTACAAGGTTAGACAAGAATTCTGGAAACTCACTGAGGAACATTGTGTATGGTTCATTGGGGCCCTGTAAATAGTAGCTATGAAAAACGATTTATCAGCCTGGTTAGATGAGTAAAAACTTCAAAAGAATGAAAACCAGTGACATGTTTAAGAGAAAATTTATATTTAGTGTCATTTTTGCAACACTCCCCCCTAGTGTAGCCAGGAGGAGAGGCCTCATTTAGGGAGGTAAATTCATCAGGCTTTAGCCAAGTTTCACACAGGCCAATAACATCCAGTTTATGATCAGTGATTAATTAATTTACTGCAATTGCCTTTGAAGCAAGGATCTAACATTAAGGAAAACAAAACCAGTCCTGTAGAATAGACTCTTTATCAAACCGTGGGGCTCTTCCTATGACACAGGGGTGTTACCTCAAGGATCACGCAAGCTAGGCAATTAAAAGCAACCCTTTTGTCACTGCATTCGCTCCTTAGAAAAACAACTGTTAACCATAAACATTCCAATGACAGCCTACTAGATTAGAAATTGAATACATAGGTATACATGTCTATAACAAATAATGAAGAATCATTGAATGTGTAAATAGACATAAAATTGACATTTTTCGGTTCCTTCACTAGATAAAAGAAGAGCACCACTCCAGCAAGGATGTCTGAGTCTGTCACTCTTCAGCAGGTCACGCTTGGCCCTATTTCTGGGAGAGTCCTAAAAAGAGAGCCACTTATCTACAAACTCTACTTCCCGCAAAAGCCAGAACTCCGTTTTCAGTCAGCGATTGAGTTATGTGAGTCTGCCGTAGATCTCGTCACTACCGCTAGCTGGGAGGGGGCCAGAGTTAATTACTCAATGCCGACAACTATCTAGCTAATTTACACGCTGATGCTATGTTCGGCTTCGTAATATCTGACTGTTTTGTCCTCAAGTTGTTGGAGCAAACATGATTATGCTCGGTAAAGATCACCAGAGGAACCTCACCAGACCCCACAAAAACCTCAAATGACGAAGTGCCAAAATGAGAGCCAAGGCTTCCTTCTCCAACATGGAATAATTCAGCTGGTAGTGGTTGAGATTTTTTGAGAAAAAGACAAAGGGGCCTATCAATACCAGCACTATCAGATTGCAGCAACACTACACCAGCCCCGACGCTACAGGCATCCACATGGATCTTAAAAGGCTGATCCAGCCTTGGAGCACTCAGCATCTGAGCAGTGAGAGTCGAGACTTTGTATTGTCAAAGGCATTCTGACAATCCAGAGACCAAACATACCTTGCCTGGACCTTAAGTAAATCTACCGGTGTCACCACAGTGGACACATTTATACAAAAAACCCTGTAATAACCCACCATACCCAGGAAATGCATGAGCTCCTTTTTGGTCATTGGACATGGAAAAGTTCTATAGCCAACACCTTGGAACTAACTGCCTGCACCTGACCCTGCCCAACCACCTTCCCAAGGTACATAACTGTTGCCTGGGCAAACTAACACTGCCAAGATAACTGTGAGGTGCACGTTAGCTAGGCGATCAAAAAGGGCACGTATATGCCCCAAATGTTGCACCCAAGTGCCACTATAGACCACCACATCATCCAAATACACAACATAACCTTCCAGCCCGACTAACACATGATTCATCAACCGCTGAAAAGTTGCTGCTGCACTACGTAACCCAAAACTCATAACCTTATAGGCATAAAGCCCAGGAAAACCTGTTTAACATTTTTGACAACACATAGCTCAGATTTACATTGTCAAAAGGTAATAAGTCTTTAAAAGGTTGACATGACACAGCTGAACACCTTTTCATCTACAACCCTGTTTCCAAAAAAGTTGGGACGCTATGTAAAATTTAAATAAAAACAGGATGCAATGATGTGCAAATCATTTAAACCCTATATTTTATAGAAAATTTTACAAATACAACATATCTGTGACAACTGCTGATGTAAAAAGTAAAAAAAAATAAAAATAAAAATAAAAAAATAAAAATAAATTTGATTGATATCAAACTTGAAACTGAGACATTCTGTTTCTTGAAAAATTCACCGATCAGCCATAACATTATGACCACTGACAAGTGAAGTGAATAACACTGATTATCTTGTTATCATGGCACCTGTCAGTGGGTAGTACATATTAGGCAGCAAGTGAACATTCTGTCCTCAAAGTTGTGTTAGAAGCAGGAAAAATGGGCAAGCATAAGGATCTGAGCGACTTTGACAAGGGGCAAATTGTGGCAGCTAGATGACTGGGTCAGAGCATCTCCAAAACTGCAGCCCTTGTGGGGTGTTCCTGGTCTGCAGTGGTCAGTACCTATCAAAAGAGGTCCAAGGAAGGAAAAACCGGCGACAGGGTTATGGGCGGCCAAGGCTCACTGATGCACATGGGGAGCGAAGGCTGGCCCATATGGTCCAATCCAACAGACGAGCTACTGTAGCTCAAATTGCTGAAAAAGTTTATGCTGGTACTGATAGAAAGGTGTCAGAACACACAGTGCATGTGTTGTGTATGGGGCTGCATAGCTGCAGACCGGTCAGGGAGCCCATGCTGACCCCTGTCCACTGCCGAAAGCGCCTACAATGGGCACATGAGCATCAGAACTGGACCAGAGTGGTAGCCTGGTCTGATTAATCACGTTTCCTTTTACATCATGTGGATGGCCGGGCGCAGAACACATGGCACCAGGATGCACTATGGGAAGAAGGCAAGCCGGCGGAGGCAGTGTGATGCTTTGGGCAATGTTGAGTAGGGAAAGCTTTTTTGGAAACGGGGTTCTATCTGGAGTAGCAACTAAATAATTAAGGTCAGAGACCTGACGCCCTACATAATACTGACTGGCAATCTTTGCCCGGAAGGTGGAATCCACCAGGGGCAGCAAAGCTAGAACTTGATCACCCGGGCTATTCTCGCTTATTCTCGCTTTTCTGTACCACGGTCAAACAGACTCTTCATCCTTCCCTGAGAGGATGACACGTTTTTATGGGCCAACTCCACAGCCGCAAAAACAACCAATGTCTAAAGCCATTAACATATGTCAGCAGGTTCTGAGGTGGGTGTGTTATCCACCAATTGTCCTGTAACACCGCTAAAGGACCACACACTGTGCCCAAATACTAGCACATTAAGACTAAAACCTGTACTTTCTTATGATACTACCCTTGCTGCAAAAAGCAACCAAGGTAAACCGTCCTCCCAGTCTCGTTTCAACTCTGTACATTATGCTCGTAAAAGAGATTTTAACATCTGTTGAAAAGGTTCCAACGCACCCTGACTCTGAGGATAATATGCACTGGCAAAATGATGGTTGATATGTAGCTGTTGCAACACTTGCTTGAACATATTGGACGTGTAGTTGGAACCCTCGTCACACTGAATAACCGGTGGTATTCCAAAACAAGAAATGGACTGCAATAGAGACTTCACAGCAGATTTTGCTATATTATTGCAAAGACAATTTACACCAGGATATGTTATAGTCTGGCACATAACAAAAGCATTGCGCTTCAACAAGTGCCTTCAGCGCTTTGGGCACCGGCTTCATCTCACCATCGGTAAGTGTGGTAGTCTAAGTCTGAGCATAGATAGCAAACGTGAACTAATTTCGCTAGGTAGCTACACAAAACAGAATACTAGCTGCCCAAGTGTACGGTAGACAGGTTTGAGCTATGGTCTGGTAGCTACATATTGTGCTGGCTGACATTATTTTTAGTTACAATAGGATGAAAGTGTGGGTGAAGCAGAGAAAGTGAGGCCTGGGGAACACATGCTTTTTAGTAGGCTAGCTTATATTGTGGTGTTATGTTGTTTAAGCAGGCTGCTAGTGGCGGAATAGAATACCTCAACATCATCTCCATGGAATATTGTCATTGAAGTTAGATTTCAATTAATAAATTAAATATTTAATAACTAAAAAAAGGTTTATGTAATGTTAACTGTCTGTGTCAGAATTAAACAAATTACTTAGTGTTGCAAATCATGGACACTGCGCCCTCCACATTAAAGAGGAGAGGGACCATCCGGCTTGTTATCAGTGCACAGTTCAAAAACCAGCATCCTTGATGGTATGGGGGTGCATTAGTGCACATGGCATGGGTGTCTTGCACATTTGTGAAGGCATTATTAATGTTGAACAATATATACAGGTTTTGGAGCAACATATGCTAAAAAAAAAAAAGAGTGTGTGCTAAACTGGCCTGCCTGAAGTCCAGACCTGTCACCCATTGAAAACATTTGGCTCATTATGAAACGAAACATCCAACAAAGGAGACCCCAAACTGTTGAGCATCTGAAAACCTATATCAAGCAAGAATAGGAATACATTTCACCTTCAAAACAACAGCAATCGGTCTCCTCAGTTCACAAACACTGAAAGAGTATTGTTAAAAGAAAAGGTGATGCAACGCAGCGGTAAGCATGTCGCTGTCCCAATGTTTTTAATACGTGTCGCTGGCATCAAATTCAAAATGGGCATGTGTTATTCTAAAAACAATAACATTTCTCAGTTTCAACATTTGATATGTTTTCTTTGTACTGTTTTCAATAAAATACAGGGATAAATTATTTGCACATCATTGCATTCTGTTTTTATTTGCATTTTATGCAGTGTCCCAACTTTTTTGGAAACTGGGTTGTATTTGTTACCATCCATATCTGGGAGTGACGACTTATAAACGCCATTGTTATACCAGATGAACTAGTGTCAGCGCACATATCAATACATGGCACCTGGAGTAAAAAAACTAGCTTTAAAGTGAGTCTAAATACTATCGGACAGCCAGACGAGCTAAAGCTAAGTGGTAATGTTCAGGAGAACTGGAAATCCTTCAAGCAGAGTTTTGAGTTTTAAATGAAATGACTGCCAGAAGATTGGACTTCTCCTCAAGGTGAAGGGACGGGCTGCAAAGGAGGTCTACAATGTCTTGAGGAATGTTTTGTTTTTCCTGAGGAAGATAGAGATAATAATGCAGCAGTTATGGCAAAGTTGGAGGAATATTGCAACCAGAGAAAAAATGAAATGTACGAACGGTATGTTTTTTGCAACACAATGCAGAAAGAGTCGGAGTCAATTGAGCACTGTTATGGAAATTTCTTGAACTAATGCACATTTTTGAATTGTCTGCTTTTCTATTCCCTAGTACATAACTCTGGTCTTTGTTTGTTTGTGACACACAAGTAGTAAATGCAGGGTATATTCTGTCACTTTGGTGATTTATGACCTCGGGGGGCGGGGCTTCCAGTTTGATTTGACAGGTGGGTGGGACATCCGGTTTGGTAGGTGGGACTTCCGGTGTGATGTATGGACTTCCTGTATGATGTGTTAGGGCGGGACTCCCAGAATGACGTATGCATGTCTGGTGACTTATTGATTGAATTATTGTGTGCTTGTTTGATGTTTTACAACAATTGATAAACACCCCAGACGTGTGTTATAACAGGTGCGAGATGTTTGATGCTTAACAAATGGGTCTTAGGGTTCCGGAATTTTAAATTCCCAGGCAATAAATAGGCATTATATCAGTGGCAAAATGTTTGATGTTTAACAAAAGGGTGCCAGGTATCAGCAATGCTAAATCCCCCGGCATTTTATGTTCCAATAAGTGCTACAACAGATGTCTTACAACCAGTGGGTGTTAACCTTTCATGTTTTACAATGCGTGTGTAGCATGGAGCTTTCCACAAGCACAGAAATGCATGTGTGAAATCTTGCTTTTTTGTGTAAGATATGAAGAAGGGGTCAGGACTTATGATTGGAGAGTTTCTGCCCATATCTTATCTTAACATTAGATGGGCCTTAAGATCAGACTTGCCCATTGTTATGGTCCCTAAATAACCAATAGTACAAACTGTGGTATATGCAGGTTGATAAACATCCCATGTTTCACACAAGGTTTGTAATCCACCGAAGCACTACGGTGAACATACATCGCATTAGCAATTCTATTATTCTGAAAGAAAACACAACGCCTGAGTTGACCAGACATTATGACTATGTTGATTGTATCGTGATTGGGTTTAAAATATTGTTAAAAATAAAAATGATGATTTTGGTACATGTATATGTATGAGCAATGATGATTTGTGAAATCAAAATGGGGCTTTTAAGTCAGCATTAACTTTTGAGTTGCATTATATGGCAAAACATTAAAGTTATCCAGAAGGTTGATTTTAAATTTGCATGAACAACGGTGATTCGTTGACAGGTCAAGATATGTTATTTCAGGTAAACAAAACTTTTATAAACGCATGTTATTAAAACGTACGAGCATTAACTCAAGATTGTTTTCTACACATTGGTAGAATTTTTTAACAGGTAACGATGTCAATTGTACTATGCATGGTCAACGTACATACTCCTTCCCATCTCAATGTCCATTTCATAATGTCCTATTCATGACAGATTTACATTTGACTTTTTATTAATTCACCTATAGATGTCATTGCAAGCAAAATAGGTCAATTAATACATTATCATATTTATTTTTAATGGTCCCCTCTGGTGCTAAATATAATAGGTTGCTATACTAATTGAGCGTAAGGAAAAAACTACAAATAGGTGTAAACATATTTGTCAGGGCTGTTACATGTATGTTATAATCAACACATGTATTTGTGAATGTTAAGGTGCATAAATAATATTGGAATTTCACCAACAGATTTAGCTACATCATAATCATTAAAACTAAACAAGAAAGTACTTCAATAGATGAAGTGATTTCTATAAATTTCATTTATGTTTCCAAGGCAATAGATGTTTATCTTCAGGTCCTTTTGAAAAACAGTGGCAAGAGGAAACAAATCTATGTTATGGATAATTAAATTGCTACTGTCATTGTTCAAGGAAGCCGAGAAGTTATGAGCCGACATACTCTACGGGAGGTACACATTGATCTGGTTTACAATAACTCTGTCTTTCTGAATGAAGGTTCCTTATAATTCTGTTCCTAAATAATTTTTCTATGGCTTTCTTGTCTACCATATTTCATCCGGTATTGCTGAGGATGATTCCTCAATTGATGTAATGGATCTACATTTTTCACATGACTTCCACTTAATCTCTTATATTGTGTAGAATCTCTATGACAAGCTAGACCTTAATCTCTGCCAACCTCAGTAGGCTACCAAGACATTACACATATAATGTATACAAATGCATTGTAATTTTCCATTTATGATGTCCACAGACAATACAATTTCAGAACACATCCAAGCACCTAGCCCACCCCCTCCTGTCATACAAACACACAAGGTACACTTGCTCACTGTCAGTAATTCAATTATTATATAACATCTTTTCATTATAAATTGTAATTAAACCATTCTGTATTAAATTCTTGACATGTACATTTATTGTAACGTGCTTACAACTCAATTCTTCATTTAATTTTTTCAGGTGACCTTCTCCGACTATGATGCAGTGATTGCCTGTGTGAATATTGCAAATGTGCACTGGAAGCTCTTGATACAAATCTATTTTGAAACCTATTGACAATACAGTTATTTGAAATGATAACCTGTCTGCTTTAAATCCTGATTGCTGATTAGCTGATAGCCGTAGTGTATGAAATCATTTACCAGGGGTATGACATCACACCATTTGTAACAGCTTTAATTGCATTGGCATCTCCGAGGTTTATGTTATATCACTAATATACAATGGCTAAGCATTTTGTCCAGGCAATCCATGATGCGTAGTACCTAGTAATAGCTGTTAGACTAGTTTTCTTGGCCATATACCACACCCATTCGTGCCTTATTGCTTTAATATATTTTTATTTTGTGTAAAAGGACATCGGTATAAAAACTAAGAAAATATATATTGGTTTTCACAGTACGTGGATGTTGCATCATCAATGGTGTTCCTTGTGGATCAAGAAGGACGAAATGAGCAAGAACATTCTGAGGAGGCAGCATCAAGACTCTGGTGAGCTACTCATGTTTTACATTAGCAAAGCATAAAGCCCATGTTCAGATTTTAATATAAGCTACTCACAGGTTGAGGAGCTGATCCGGAAAATGATACCTCATGTTAAGCATGCTGACAAGTGAAAACGTTCTACAATGATAAGGATGCCATTCTGTCAGTTATCATGAAACAATAACAATTTTGGTCTTAAAATAAGCTCACAGTGATAGCGTTTTAAAACACAGTGAAACTTATGCAGACCGTTTTCAAGATTTATACAAATCAGATTTTTAGCACTGTCCCACTTAACCTGACAGTGCTAGATAAAGTGGACATTGGTTTTCTGGTAAACTGGGACACTGCCTAGCTAAAATACAGCACAGTAAATATTTGATCAATAATGATGCTCAATAAATCATGATTTTGAACAATATAATTGTGGTATGGAGCGTAAAATGAAGCACAGAAAAGATGTTTCCCACACAGCAAGGAGAGGGGCAGAGAAAGGAATGAGGAAAATGACAGAACAAAGAAAATAAAGCATAGAAGTCTACAGGCAGGAAAGGAAGGATACTTAATCTATGGAGTGAGTGTTGAATGAGAAGGCCTATGGAGCAGTATCAAGAGCAAGTGGAAACAGGGCAGAATCCTAAGCTTAGATTTTTGGCGAGGTCATGAAACATCCCAGAATCCATACTCTAAAGGCATGCTAAGGGACTAGTGAAAAGCTCTCACCATGCCTCAGGTAGAGGTACCTGGCTCTCACCAGAAGCTGAGAGGGAGCTGGCTAACCTAATCCAAATCCTTGCACAGAGAGGCTTCCCTATTATTCTGTAAAAATGTTAAACTCTTAATTATAATGACAATTAAATAATATAAACCATATTAGACTGTAACATTTAAATCCAATTTATTGTTGACTGGTATGTACAAATATTTTTAAATGCTTATTTCAGCAGGCCTGGTAATGGATATTTATTAATGAGAAAATAGTGTCCCACTTTACCTACCAATGTGTGTCCCACTCAACATGAAACTTCAAACAGATGGTGTTTGAATGGATGTAGCATTCATTCAAAAATTAAGAATCACTTTATTTCACCATAAATATTTAGCTAAGACCTTATTTAAATTAAATAAAACAAATTTGATTAACTTATTTTGATTGTCTATGCTGCTATTTACCAAAAAGTGTCCCACTTTAACACAAACGACCCTACGCATGGCATAAGTATATCTTTGTGATTTAGATTAAATGTATTCCAACACCTAAAAGAGATGCCATTAATATGTCGGTAATGATGAACATTTTGAAGGTGTTTGTTGTATATTCAGGTCTGCTTTGAAGTGATACATTATAACACGTTTTACATTAATATCATTTTGGACTGTGAACAAATTGTTTCATGCAGTATGCTTAGCATGCACACCTCAAGGTGAAATACAAGTTTTTATACTTCTGAGCTGGGAATATGGATAAAGTTAAATGTGTGCATATATTTTTTAATACATATCAGAATAAAAGATATGGAATAAAGTCTTTAAGCCCGGTCCCCCTGTCAATCAAAATACATAGTACCTAAATTTACCAAACACATACAATTACTGATTCTCTACCTAACCAGCATATTCAATGGATTTAATTCAATCTGGAGTATATTTTCATTCATTAAAGAGGGTGACACCATTTCCACCAGGCACCGGCGAAATCAGTGCCCCAGTGTCAATCAAATTACATAGTACCTACATGTTCTTTATGTTCTTTGTCATAGGCTAGTGTATGTTCTAGTAATGTAAGCAATCATGTCCCATCTAGTTTTCTAAAACAATTCATTTTTTTACATAAAATAGTGGGTTAGAATGGTGGATCATTTGATAACAGACAAAAATGCTACCATTTAGGCTTTATTATTAGTTAATTAATTTTGTGTAGACATTCTTGCTAATTAATGATAATTGAAAAGTACAGAACTATAAAAACGTGTATTTCACCTTGAGGTGTACATCCTTAGTATACTGCATAAAACAATGTTCACAGTCCAAAATAACATTGATGTAAGGCTTGTTATATTTGATATCACTTCACAGCAGACCTGAATATACAACCACACTTTCAAAATGTTAATTACTGACATATTGACAACATCACTTTTAGCTGTTTAAATACATTTTAGCAATACATTTACAAAATTTGTTATCTTACAGTCAGCAAGATATTCTTACATACTGCAGGGACCTTGGTAAAACCACTACTAGCAGTGTGTAGGGCGCCCAACAGGAGAGTGGAAAGTTGCGTGTTCGTAATACAGCCATGTATTTATAGTAATACGTTTTTTCGAAATATATTTAAGGAATCCAATTGCAACACTTTGACATACATTTATCAAATGTATAGAGATAATATATTTAAAATACATATATTTTCCGTATGGATAGCTTGTTAATATTGAGAGAAGTCCAACAAATTGAATTGGCAAACTAAGATCACAGCTGCTTTGACTGGCTGTGCTAGCTAAGGCAAACATGGCATTTGTCATTGCAACAATACTCTACAACACACATATGTTAACCAACACAATATACTTGCTTTCTGCTGCTTTTTAAAAAAAACGTATATATGGATGCAGAATCGCAAAGATCACAAGGTTAATATTGCAGCGCAAACAAGCTTAGGTTACCAGACACTTTTTAGAAGGAAAACAATGTCGGGAGCGAGGAGCAACAAGTGCACGAGAATATTTCTTTGTCACACGCTCCCGTTGACAGAAAGGAATATTCGATAGCAGCGCATGCGCACTCTCGACAGGCACACTGAATTTGCACGGTCACTGAATTCTTCATAACACCGGCTCAACTCTACTCGCCTCGACTCTACCCGCTTTCGGAGCTTTTCCATTGCATGGTACCAGCTCGACTCGGCTCTACACGGCTCGCCTCGGGTTGGTTTTCCACTTTAGATAGTACCCGCCCATAGTGACATCACAGGAAAACTGCCATGACTCCACCTCCAACGCGACACACACAGGAACAACAATGGGTACACCTAATACCGGCGAAAAGCCAGCATTTGCCAACTAACGTAAACCCTGCAGTGAACAGTAAAATCTATTGAATGAACTCCATCAATTTTCTTTTAAATTGACAAGATTTGAACGTGGCAAATCAAAAGTAAACTAAATCTGAATAACACGGTCACAGACCCTGTTTGAGAAACGTCTTTCTCATGCTCCTCATTACGCTGAACTTCTGTGTGTCGATGAAACTCTCCAGCATGACTCTGATGGCCATGTTGACATCGTCCTCCACCACGTAGTCCCGGAGGTACCAAACCGAGAGGAGTTTTGGGAAAATACGATCGCTTAAATTATGAGTCTGGTCCTATGCACTGGCACTGAAATTAACTCATTTCAATGCAAGGACTCCTGGGAAGGTGATAGGTAAGCATGAAACAGGGCTGTGTGATGGGTGTCGAGTGGAGGAAACAGTTGAACATGTGTTGATGTATTGTGAGCAGTATGATGTTGAGAGGGAAAGGTTGTATGAGAAGGTTAGAGGGGAGGGTAGGAAGTGGGAAGTAGAGGGGCTGCTGGGGGGCGGGAAGGGGAGTGGGATGGTGGCTGAGGCTGTATGTCGATTTCTCAGGGCTACAGGTCTGAGCGGGAGGATATAGGAAAGGCAGGCCGTGAGCGATCTGGTACCAGATACTATCCCAACTTTTGGCCAGTGGAAAAGCAAAAAAGGCGAGGCGAGTCGAGCTGGTACCATGCAGTGGAAAAGCTCCCAAAGCGGGTAGAGTCGAGGCGAGGCGAGTTGAGTCAAGCTGGTACCATGCAGTGGAAAAGCGCCATATTGTCAACTATTCCACTACTGCACATGTCGAGTGGCTATCTAGCTCCACAACATCTCCACTTGTTCAATTCCCTCTGGCGCTCACGCTGGCAAGCAGGTCTCCACTCATTTGTCATCGCCTGGGCCCCAGTTGTCAATTACACTGAGTAAGTCTCCACTTTCTCTTTGGTTTTCTCTGTTGGTCAGGGTTTTTGTTCATAACGTGGTTTGACAGTGGCTGCTAGTACTAAATGATAGGTGGCTGCGTTGTGGGCTGATTGAATGTCCGGTTGGCAGAGCAGGTTCCCCTGTGACTTTAATTCAACTACTATTGATTTATTCTCGCTGCCATGTATCTGCCGGTTGACTCCCGTCTACTGCTTTTGGCAATCTTCTGCCCAGCACTACTGTGGTTCCCACCAGCCATTTTCTTTCAAATAAAAGTATTACTCCCCCGATGATCTACAATCCATGAACAAAAACTATCGCATTTCTTCGGACGTAATTGCGCATACCCATTCGTCTGGCATCCTACGTAGACGCTCCTACTTACATCCAGGCTCATGCCGAAAACTGTGTGTTAACTCTAGTCCTTCAGGCAAAATTATCTCCCTCTGGTCTCACTCACGTCATCCGCCATATAAATCCGGTCGAACTTTAAACCATAATTGCCTACGTTCCCTTCAACCTACCACAATCAACAATTCTGCTTCTACATTTTGCATTACTAACCTTGCTCTCCTAAACACCCGCACCATGAATAATAAATAATGAATATATTGCCTGTAAATCAACAAACTCCCTGACTATCATCCTTATTTATCGTCCTCCAAAATCTAATGACTCATTCCTCTCAGACTTAGCTGAACTACTCACCATTGCTGCATCACTCTCCCCTCGCATTCTCCTGCTTGGCGACATGAATATTCACTTTGACTCACCTAACTCCAAACTTACCTCTGATTTCATCACTGTCTTAGACTGTTTTAACTGTATCCAACATGTTAATTTTCCCACCCACATCAAAGGTCACATACTTGATCTCGTCTGCTCCGTCGGCCTTATCATTACCCATATAACTCCATCTTAATTTCCGTTGTCTGACCACAAGATAATTAATTTCTTATTTTCTTCCAACGTACCACACAAGCGCATAATCTCCTTCCGTAACATCAAAGCTGTTGACCCTCTCCAACTATCAGACGCCATCTGCTCTGTTCTTCCGATTGATTCCACCCTCAAATCACCTGAAGAACAAGCTAACCATCTCAACACTGCCATGTCTGTCTCCCTCAACTCTCTGTCACCAATAAAATCTAGACATGTTTCTTTCACCTCCTCATTCCTCTGGTTTACATCTGAGCTCCGTACCATGCGGCAAGTTGGTCGTCGCCTTGAACCCCGGGTGAGAAAATCGGGGCTCACTGTTCACACTGAAGCCTACAAACACCCCCTTTCAGCTTACAAATATGCCCTCAGTGCTGCTAGGACCTCCTACATCTCAAACAAAATCAACAGCTCCTGTATGAACTCCCGGACCCTCTTCTCTACTGTCAGCAGACTACTTCAGCCCTGAAATGTCTCACTCTCTAGCCCCTCCACTAAACTTGCTAACTCTTTTTTGCAGATTTTTAAAGATAGGAGTTAACCTCCATATTTGTCCACCTGCTGCCCAGGACTCTCACCTCTCCTCATTCAGTCCGGTTGAGCCCCTTATATCACAAAACTCAATGAAATTCAACAATACTACCTGCTCACTTGATCCTCTTCCCACAGTCCTGCTTAAAGCCTCCTTATCTGCTCTCTGTCCACACATCACAAGCATAGTCAACCTCTCTCTTTCCAACGGTATTGTCCCCTCCTGCTACAAAGCGGCTGCTGTCACCCCCATCCTAAAGAAACCTTGATTAGACAACACCATCCTTAACAATTTCCGTCCCATCTCCATCCTCCCCTTTCTGGCAAAAACTCTTAAAAGAATCGTTGCCTCACAGCTCCGAGCCTACCTCCTCCAAATAATCTATATGAGCCTCTTCAGTCTGGTTTCCGGCCAACCCATAGCACAGAAACTGCACTCCTCAAAGCTGTCAATGACCTTCTCCTCTCTGCTGATGTCGGTTCCCTCAAGATCCTGATTCTCCTCAACATGAGTGCTGACTTTGACACCGTTAACCAAGGCCGTAATTACAATATATATTGGGGGGAACATATCCCCCCCAATATTCAGATATGCTCAAAATGTTACCCAAATATACTGATATATAAATTATAAATAAAATAAAAATGCACTATGCTACGACAGGAAACCATTTTTGGTTAAAACGGGCCGATTTGCGATTTCTAATCAATTAACCATCACAATGGTGCTCATGTGCGTATTCAACTAACGTTAATGTCTTACATTAATGATTTTGTTAGAAATGTCAGAAAGCCCACATGAAGTCTGTGTAAAGTGTCAATCATTTATGTTGCACTGCATGTATTATTTGTGCAGACAGTAGTCGTTTTCATTGATTGCATATTCGTATAGTATACTGTATAGCTGTATTTGCTTATGATAAATAGCATTATTAGTGTTTGTTTGATTAAAGTGCAAGCAGTTTTATTAGTCAGCTTTCATTCAGAGTGAGTGTCATCATGAACAAGAGGAAGGGTGGCAGTGACATTCATCAGTTTTTTGGGCAGCCTCAGAAAAGTTCAGAGCAGTGAGAAAATGAGTACCAGTCAGATGATAGAAGTATGCAGTAGCACAAGAGGCGAGTCAATGTTTATTTATATAATAATCATTGCCATTCAGATCAGAAATGGTTAGTAATCCATTCCTGAACATCATGGCAAGAAATGTGTTTACTGATGTTTCTTTCATGTTCACTCTGGTGCGTTCGGAGTAAAGAAAGAGAGGGAGAGAGAGGGTATGAGGATGCCAACAGGGCAGGGAAAGCAGGTGACATGGAGGTGGGTGAGAAAAGGAGCAAATTTTGATGACCGATCTGATATTGCCATGTTGGTGTTGTTCCGACAACATCATAATTAATGTTGGCACAGGTACCACTAAGGTTAGGTTTAGGCACAGGTGTCTCTGAGGTTAGGGTTAGGTCAAAAGGTGGTGGGCAGGGGAATATTCTGTCTTTGGACTTGGGTAACCAACTAACTACAGGTCAGTTGCAAAGATGGTCCTGGAGAAACATTAATTGATGTTTTAGGAACAATACCAACACGGTGATATCAGATTGTGTAAATATTGATGTTTAAGAGTCTTATAAATATTTAAAACATTTTTGAATGTTTTTCTTGGGGGACGCCCAGACCCCCCGCTGATTTGGTCCCCCCCAATGTTGACTCCATGGCTACAGCCTTGCCGTTAATCACCAGATTCTGCTCACCAGGCTCGAGGGGCTGAGTGTTGAGGGAACTGCACTCTCCTGGCAGAATTCCTATCTCACTAACCAAACCCATTTCATCTCACTCAAAGGCCTAAACTCCGACTCAGCCAGTCATTCAAGGAGTCCCCCAAGGGGTCAGTACTTGGTCCCCTACTCTTCATCCTCTACATCCTTCCCCTTAGTCAAATCCTCCGCCACATCAGTCTTAATTTCCACTGCTATGCTGATGATAAACAAATATCTAGCCACCAAGTCTCTCACCAACCCACATCAGACCCATATTGAATCCTGAGACTATCCCCATCTTCCAGCAACGCCTCAAGACTCATCTGTTCAAAATCACCTACCCAGAGCCATTCCAAATCCCATTCTCTCAATCTTCTTTGTTTTCTCATAGTTTTTTGTTTCTGTTTGTTTTCTGTTCCATGTCACTTTTGTACAGTGTCTTTGGGTCCTTGAAAAGCGCTATATAAATATAATGTATTATTATTATTTATTATTAAAGGATGTGCATGGCAGAGCAGTTGTCCCTGAAGCTATATCAGTTGGTTATTTCCATTTAAGTTTTACTGGGTACGAGCTATTGTTCATCTTTGATAGAAAATTGCTTTAAAAACTATTAATAAATTCCTACATTGGAAAATTGGAAAACTAAAGGATGATGATGGTAGAGCAGTTGTCCCGGAAGCTATATTGGTTGGTTATTTTGATACGAGCTATTAACATTTACATAAGCAACTGACATTTTTCATTAACCTGAACAGATAATGGTGCACTTTTAAGACGGTGCCTTAACCCTTGCATCGTATTAAAGCAGTTTGTCATGTTCTTTTCGAATCTGAACGATAAAGATGAAACCGATATGGAAAAACAAGGGGTGTTGCTTGTTCGCTATCACCAGCAGATTCAGAATATGTAATTGCCGTCTTTCTGGCAGGTTTCGTTGATGAGGTATTGACGATCAAAGTCCGAATCTTGAATATAAAGATAACTTCACGGCAGTGTTTGGAACGTGTTCTGAAGAAGTGTTGGGTGCCACAGCGCTCAATAGAATTAATAGGATGAGCCAGGGTGAAAAGGCCCCCAAATTAGGCCTGTTTTCTGGCGATTTCTTTTAAACTACAGCAAGCAGCTTGAATATAAGGTAATATTATGAAACTGGCCCCCATGACGAACACTGCGATTTAGGTTTCATCCGGAAAAAGCGTTACATTTTTCATCTGTCCGGCCTACCTTTAGCTGTGACTTTTTTTCTGCAAAATTAGCATATAGGATATCCGTCATCTTGAACAAGCCCATGATCATTCTTTAAGTATCCAAAAGACTTAAAGAATGATCAGGTGTTTTTTTCGGTGGATACAGAGCATTAATGTTTGGTCCCTCGGCCATTGTTTTGCTATTGTAGTTTTGCTAATGTACAGTGGATAGTAAAAGTCTACACACCCCTGTTAAAATGCCAGGTTTTTGTGATGTAAAAGAATGAGACAAAGTTAAATCATGTCAGAACTTTTTCCATTTTTAATGTGACCTATAATGTGAACAATTCAATTGAAAACAAACTGAAATCTTTGAGGGGGAAAAATGAAAAATAAAAACCTTACAATAACCTGGTTTTTCTTTTTTTAAATATAGTGTTGTGCCAGGAAGGCAATGTTAGCCAACGTTTAACAATTATAACTATTGTGTACAACAATCAACACTTGCGTAAACTGCAGATGTCCGCATTTATGACACTAATATATACCGGGGTAAATTTGGTTTTATGTTTGATATTCAGAGTTTGCTTGTAATAGCACTCCCCAAAAATGTCCTACAAAGACAACAGCGATAAATATAGAATCAGGTGAAGGTAGAGAGCAAGGTTCACCCTTTGGTTTGTCGGTTTCATTACGTTTTCAAAAAACGATTTTACGTTAATTTCAATGGAGGAATATTACGTGGATGAGGCTAAGGGACCATCTTAAAAGTGCTTTCGGCAGAAATCATTGTTTAGACATTTTCTTCGTGCCAACTTCCATTTTTTCTCCACATTTACAATAAAAAAGGGTTATTATTTGTTTATACTAAAAAAATATAAAACAAATAGGCTAAGCCTAAATCATTTTACAGATGATGATATTATCGAAGAGACATATTAGCTCTAAATCAATTTATGCTTTGGTCACTGACCTTCCTTGTCCCAATTCCCCCCTATAATTGCTGTTTTTCCTTCTACTTTAATTTCTCATTCTAAACTGCAGTTTTCTAATAGCTCAAAACCCATATGGGCTAGAGATGTACAGAAAAGTTTGCTATGTTCCTTTACCTGTCCTTACGAAAGTACACGTCTCATTTTGCCCATTTATCTTCATTTTTGTAAAAATGTTTACCATATTACAACTCTTAACATAGAGATGCGTCTTACAATAAATTCCTATCCGGATGACATATACCTCTAAAAACAATTGTATATCCATCTATGCAATACCTTTTTAATAGCTCATTATCCATATGAGACGGAGATCTACAAACAAGTGTGCTGTGTTCCTGTACCTATCCTCTCAAAGACACACCTCTTATTTTTTCCCCAAGTACATTCACTATATTTTATATAAAAAATATATGTATCAGTACAACTCTATTACCAAACAGAGATTAACTTTAATATAATCAGATCAAGAAGACATGTACCTCTGAAACCACATTTATTTTGGTCACTGACCTTCTCAGGACTACAATCCGTAGATTTTCCATTTTCAATTTCGGTGAATTTATAGGAATTTATCCTTCTATACAACCATTTTTAATAGTTCACTATCCATATGAGCTGGAGATACAAACAAGATACAAACAAGAGTGGTGTGTTTCTTTACCACTCCTCTGAAAGGTTCATCTCTTATTTATTCCAAATTCATAATCTTGATTTTATTTAAAAATTTTATTATTACAACTCTATTACCTAATTCACATGAACTTTTTTTAATAGCCTCCAACCCAGATGACGTGTACCTCTAAATCCACTTGCATTTTGTTCACTGACCTTCCTTGTCTAGAGTACCCTCCGTGGTTTTGTCTTTTTCAATTTCTGTAATTATAGCAGCTTTTGTCCTTCTCTACCGCTATTTTTTAAATAGCTCACTATCCATATGAGCTACTAATCTACAAACATGTGGTGTGTTCCTTTACCTTTCCTCTGAAAGGTACACCTCATTTTTTCCACAGCAATTCTCAGTATAATTTACTAACGACTATTTTGTTACTACAACTCTATTACCTAGTTCACATTAATTTTAATAGCTTCCTATTCAGATGACATGTACCTCAAAAACCACTTGCATTTTGGTCACAGACCTTCCCGGTCTAGAGCACACCCCATAGATTTGCAATTTTCTATTTTGTTGATTTCATCAGAATTTATCCTTCTATACAATCCTATTTTAATATCTCACTATCCATTTGAGCTAGAGATCTACAAACAAGTGTGGTTTGTTCTTTTACCTCACTTCTGAAAGGTACACCTTATTTTTTTCAAATTCATTATTTGTATTTTATTTTTTAAATAATTGTATTATTATAACTCTTACCTAATTAACATGAACTTTTTTAATAGCTTCCAATCCAGATGACATGTACCTCTAAAAACACTTGCATTTCGTTCACTGACCTTCCTTGTCTAGAGTATGCCACCTTAGATTTGCCATGTTCAATTTTGTTGATTTTATCAGAATTTCTCTCTCTATACAATCCTATTTTAAGAGCTCACTATCCATATGAGCTTGAGATCTGCAAACAAGTGTTGGGTGTTCCGGTAACTCTTCTGAAAGGTACACCTCTTTTTTCCAAATTCATTTTCTGTATTTTATTTTTTTAAATAATTGTATTATTATAGCTCTATTACCCAATTAACAAACTTTTTAAAATATATTTCTATCCGGATGACATGTACCTCTAAAACCAGTTGCATTTTGTTCACCAAACTTACTTATCAAGAGTACACCCCTTAGATTTTCAATTTTGGTGAATTTACAATAATTTATCCTTCTATACAGCTATTTTTTAATAGCTTACTACCCATATGAGCTAGAGATCTACGAATAAGTGTGGGATGTTCCATTCTCTTCTGAAAGGTACACCTCTTATTTTTTCAAAATTAATTCTATATTTTTTTGTTTAATGTATTATTACAACTCCATTACCTAATTAACAAACATTTTTAATAGTTTCTAACCCAGATGACCTGTTCCTCTAAAACCACGACACCCCATATATTTTCCATTTTCAATCTCAGTGAATTTAGAGAAATGTATCTTTCTAAACATCTATTTTTTAATATCTCTCTATCCATGAGCTAGAGATCTACAAACAAGTGCTGTGTGTTCTTTTCCCTCTACTCTCAAAGGTACAGCAATATTAGCAATATTATAGCAATATTCGTGCAATGTTTACATAACACAACTACATTTTAAATTTTGAACTGTGGCCATTTTTACAATAACGACAACTGATTGACTTAATTAACTATCGTTATATGTCCATGTTTGGCCTTTTTCTATTTCACATCAAAAGATTTTGATGATGAGTGGGGACCTGATGTGACAGGTCCTGGCTGGGGGCCTCTAGGCATCTCTATGCGCCTGGGGGCCACAGTCAGGGCCAGACCGCAGAGGTGCCTCTAGGCACCCGCGTTGACTCTAATTGGGTTAGATTTAAGTTGGTCTTTTTGCTCTTTGAGTTGTGGATCATTGTTGGTTCCAGTTGTGTTGTGCCTCAGCTCACGGTTTGCCTCTTCTTTTGTTGTTTTGTTGTTACAATTAAAAGGATGTTACCCTACTATATCTCTTCTCCTCGTGTCCTGCCTTCCTTCAACTGTGACAGCATGTTCCCATTCCCATTTTCAAACATTTAATGTGTAGGCAACATAACAATAGAATCCACTAAAGATAGCGGTAGTGTCAAAACTGATTGAAGAGAAAAGCAATTGGACAATTAGGAACAGTTGTGCTCATAAGTTTGCATACCCTGGCAGAAATTGTGAAATTTTGGCATTGATTTTGAAAATATGACTGATCATGCTTTTATTTAAGGATAGTGATCATATGAAGCCATTTATTATCACATAGTTGTTTGGTTCCTTGTTAAATCATAATGATAAGAGAAATCACCCAAATGGCCCTGATCAAAAGTTTACATACCCCTGATTGTTTGGCCTTGTTAAAAGACACATAAGTTGACACACACAGGTGAAAATGGCAATTAAAGGTGAATTTCCCACACCTGTAGCTTTTTAAATTGCAATTAGTGTCTGTGTATAAATAATCAATGGGTTTGTTAGCTCTCACGTGGATGGACTGAGCAGGCTAGATACTGAGCCATGGGGAGCAGAAAAGAACTGTCGAAAGACCTGCGTAACAAGGTAATGGAACTTCATAAATATAGAAAAGCGTATAAAAAGATATCCAAAGCCTTGCAAATGCCAGTCAGTACTGTTCAATCACTTATTTGAACAGTACAGAACAAATTTGGGGATCTCCTGATACCAAGCCAAGGTCAGGTAGACCAAGAAAGATTTCAGTCAAAACTGCCAAAATAATTACTTGGGATACAAAGAAAAACCCACAGGTAACCTCAGGAGAAATACAGGCAGCTCTGGAAAAAGACAGTGTGGTAGTTTCAAGGAGCACAATACGACGATACTTGAACAAAAATGACCTGCATGGCCGAGTTGCCAGAAAGATGACTTTACTGCGCCAATGCCATAAAAAAGCCCAGTTACAATATGCCCGACAACACCTTGACACACCTTACAGCTTCTGGCACACTGTAATTTGGAGTTACAAGACCAAAATAGTGCTTTATGGTCACAACCATAAGTACTACGTTTGGAGAGGGGTCAACAAGGCCTATAGTGAACAGAATACCATCCCCACTGTGAAGCATGGTGGTGACTCACTGATGTTTTGGGGGTGTGTGAGCTCTAAAGGCACGGGGAATCTTGTGAAAATTGATGGCAAGATAAATGCAGCATGTTATCAGAAAATACTGGCAGACAATTTGCATTAGTCTGCCCAGAAGCTGCGCATGGGACGCTCTTGGACTTTCCAGCACGACAATGACCCTAAGCACAAGGCCTAGCTGACACTCCAGTGGATACAGCAGAAAAAGTTGAAGGTTCTGGAGTGGCCATCACTGTCTCCTAACCGTAATATCATCAATCCACTCTGAGGAGATCTCAAACGTGCGGCTAATGCAAGACGACTAAAGACTTAGCATGATCTGGAGGCATTTTGCCAAGACGAATGGGCAGCTATACCACCTGCAAGAATTCGGGGCCTCAGACAACTATTACAAAAGACTGCATGCTGTCATTGATGCTAAAGGGGGCAATACACAGTATTAGGAACTACGGGTGTGCAGACTTTTGAACAGGGGTCAGTTCATTTTTTTTCTTTGTTGCCATGTTTTGTTTTATGATTGTGCCATTCTGTTATGACCTACAGTTGAATGTGAATCCCATAAGAAATAAAAGACGTGTTTTGCCTGCTCACTCATGTTTTCTTTAGAAATGGTACATATATTACCAATTCCCCAAGGGTATGCAAACTTTTGAGCACAACTGTATGTATTCCTACCGCAGTCAAAATAACTTGGAACTAACCACACAGACAAAATAGTGAAGGTGGATATTGACATCAGAACATTTCCCAACTCCTCCTCTTCAGATTGATGGGTCATTTCTTATAGCTAAATTACACAAAGTTCCTAGGGTCCATCATCTCCCATAATATCAAGTGAGAGGACAACATTGCAAGAGACGTGGCATCTGAAAACAAAGTTGGATAGTGAGCTATTAAAAATCTCAGTCAATTCCGACTTGACTCTATACATCAATCTCAGAGTCCATTCTCATTTTCCTCCATAAATATCTGGATTGGGTCTGTGTCTGCCCACTGCAGAGGTAAACTGCAACACATTGTAGTGTCCACAGTAAGGGTCCTCAGATTCTACCTGCCATCCATCAAGGCCTCTGCATAACTCTTTGGCTAAAAAATCGGACAATAAATATAATTACAGAACATTTCCACCCTTGTCACCCTCTTTTATGGCAGTACAGTTTGTAACTGGACAAGTATCAGAATTAAGAAATTGTATAAAATATGCTAATAAGATTGTTCTGAGTTTTGCTTTTTTTTTCATTTTTATATTTATTTTACTCCCTTTTTCTCCCAACCCCACTGTACAACCATGTGCCACCGCTACAACAGTCCCTGCAGAGTCAGGAGAGTCGTAGATAACCACAGGCTGCCTCCGAAACCTGTCCGATCAGCCGGTCTGCTCCTCTACACCCCCACCCTTAACCATGCAGTCAATGTGAGCCAACACGTTGGAGGAAATGTTCGCTCACATTGCCTTGTATGCATGGCCAGGTCAGAGGCACCAGCCCCGCCAGAGACATTGCTGGAATGCGGTGGCACAAGGAAATCCCCTATGCCGATTACCTCCCCCAAGGCGATGCCAGCCCAATATGCACCACCCTACCGGACACCCCGGCCACAATCAGCAGTGGCATGACCGGGGCTCGAACCCACGGCCATAATGGAGTTTCACAATTATAACTACTAAGTCAAATGTGACAATGAAATATAAACAAAAGCTGCAACAGGAAAATCATTTGTAGATGAGGAATGTTAACATTTTATTAATTCCATCAATGTATTTGATTAACCGCTGGAGCAAAATAATCCACAGAGCAAAAAGGTCCACAGGGTAAGAGGCACTGTGACCAATGGCTCCAACTAGGCAAATAAATGGATGAAATTAAATAAATGGCTGGTTTCAGTGCAAGCATATTTGGATTACACTGAAGAATAAAAACAATTTACACACAAAAAAAAATAAAAAATAAGAAACATCGCACAAATTTTGGTATAAAAATTAAAAGGTGTACCTTTGAAAGTAGAGGGAAAAGAACACACCACACTTGTTTGTAGATCTCTAGCTCATATGGATAGTGAGCTATTAAAAAATGATTGAATAGAAGAATAAATTCTGATAAAACCACCTAAATTGAAAATGGCAAATCTAAAGGGATATACTCTAGACCAGATGTGTCAAACTGGTTCCATGGAGGGCCGAGTGTCTGCAGGTTTTCACTCTCACTTTGTACTTGATTGATTAATTAGGTCACTAATTGGTTAGTTTCTACCCTCACCTGGTTGTTTAGATCTGAACTGGGAACCAATTTATAGGAAAAAACAAAAACCTGCAGACACTCAGCCCACTGTGGAACCGGTTTGACAACCCTGCTCTAGACAAAGAATGTCAGCTAGCAAAATGCAAGTGGTTTTTTGAGATACATGTCATCTGTATAGGAAGCTAATAAAGAAAGTTCATGTTAATTAGGTAATAATACAAATAATAAAAACATACTGATAAACTTGGAGGAGAAGAAAGAAAGAAGAAGAGGTGTACATTTTGGAAGAGAGTTACCAGAACACACCACACTTGTTTGTAGATCTCTAGCTCATATGGATAGCGAGATATTAAAAAAGGATTGTATAGAAGGATAAAAATCAACAACATGCAAAAGGGCAAATATATAGGTCAGTGACCAAAATACAAGTGGTTTTAGATGTATGTCATCGCCATAGGAATCTATACAAAAACTGAAATATATGGTATAGGTTTGTTTAATAAAACAAAGTGTCTGTGTGATTTTCCTTTACAGGGGTAGGCATTATTAGGTTGACACAAATATATATATATATATATATATATATATATATATATATATATATATATATATATATATATATATATAGTCATATTAATCAGCGGTATTGCACTTTTATGACGGCCCCTAAACCATTGAACCGACATTCAACAACGTATTGCAAAATTTTGGGCTCTGCTAAAGGAAAAGTTCGATTTTCGATAAAAATCAGTTGGTGTACCTTAATCTCTATCCTCATCCAATTATATATATTTCACTGTCGTCCTTCAACGATTTTTTGTGGAAGAGTTATTGACGATCAAACTCGGAATATCAAACATAAAACCAAATGTACCCTGGTCTAACATTTCTTTAGGTATCACTCACAGCCATTAGAAACACAGTTTGCCATGATATGGAAATTACTAAGGTAATTGAAAAATATGAGCATTTAGCAATAAAGGGCAACATTACCTGCATTAATGTGCTTGCTGTTGTTGTCTCCGGAGTCCGTATATTGACAACTTCAGACTGGACACAACACCAGAACACCAAGGCCGTCTCACTCGTTAGTTTGGCAGAGTTAGTAGACTAAGTCTGTGTCATGCTAGATACGCAAGACAAATCGTAACACTCTTTAATGTGTCGTTTTCAGACATTTATAGAAAGGTTTAATTTAATTTCTTTGGTAACAGGAATGAGTTCAACTAATCAGCGTCTTTTACCATCAGCGTCTTGTGAGGCACATTAAAGAAACACTTCCGGGTCACGAAAATCAGGAAATTTTCAAAATAAAAGAGACCAACGTATTACATCAAAACTGACATAAATTGAGTTTCTTAATTGTTTAAGAAAATGTACCTCTCAAAACATTGACAACAATTCATATATGACCATATTTAAGAGTAATTTCAATAAAAAGTGGGTATTAAAACACGTTCCAAGGGCAAAATTCAGACAATGCCAATGACTGAATATGGAATACATATTGCCTCATAGCTCATAAACTATTGAATATTCCAAAATGAAAGCGATGTAGGAAATGTTCAGGAGAATGTGTAGAATAAGACAAACCTGTTTAATCATGGGGAATGGTGTGCTACATCTAGCAACACAATATTTTCCAAATCCTCTTTTTCCACAATGTAACTCAATGGATATGAAATACATATTGCCCTGTACAGAAAAAACTGTTCTATTACGCCGCAGTGAATGTATTGTAGGAAATGTTCAGGAGAGTGGATAGAGTAATTATATGCAAAAAAATCAAGGGGCACTGTGTATTTGCAAATGTTGCTGCCATTTTACTCCACCCATCCCATTGGCCACAATGCAAATGACTGAATATGACATACATATTGCCCTATACAGAAAAAACTATCCCATACGCCGCAGTGAATGTATTGTAGGAAATGTTCAGGAGAGTCTATATAGTGATTATATGCAAAGAAATCAAGGGGCACTGTGTATTTGTAATTGTTGCTGGCATTTTACTCATCCCATACCATTGGCCACAATGTAACTCAATGGATATGAAATACATATTGACTCATACAGAAAAAACTATTGTATATGCCGCAGTGAATGTATTGTAGGAAATATTCAGGAGACTCTATACAGTGATTATATGCAAAGAAATCAAGGGGCACTGTGTATTTGCAAATGTTGCTGGCATTTTACTCCTCCCATACCATTGGCCACAATGTAACTCAATGGATATGAAATACATATTGAATCATACAGAAAAAACTATTCTATACGCTGCAGTGAATGTATTGTAGGAAAAGTTCAGGAGACTCTATAGATTGATTATATGCAAAGAAATCAAGGGGCACTGTGTATCTGCAATTGTTGCTGGCATTTTACTCCTCCCATCCCATTGACCACAATGTAACTCAATGGATATGAAATACATAGTGACTCATACAGAAAAAACAATTCTATACGCCGCAGTGAATGTATTGTAGGAAATGTTCAGGAGAGTGGATAGAGTAATTATATGCAAAAAAAATCAAGGGGCACTGTGTATTTGCAAATGTTGCTGGCATTTTACTCCTCCCATACCATTGGCCACAAGGTAACTCAATGGATATGAAATATATATTGCCCCATACAGAAAAAACTATTCTATACGCCCCAGTGAATGTTTTGTAGGAAATGTTCAGGAGACTCTATAGATTGATTATATGCAAAGAAATCAAGGGGCACTGTGTATTTGTAATTGTTGTAAGCCAAGTAAGCCAATAAGGAGAAGCTGTGTACATTTTGACAATACCAGTGAATCAGAAATTTGCTCAGGGCAATGAAATTAAAAACATATGCATACCAACATGAATCAAACAGCAACACCAACAAATTGAGAAGAAATTGCCAACCTGATGAAGAAAAAATTCCTCTTCAAAAGTTGCTGAGGAGATTTTTGAATGGTGATTCAATACAAATGTTAACTGATTCAAGCAAAGAGCCAAACAAGCATTGTCTGCAAATGTGGTTGGCCCTACTCACCTGGTTGATGGGACACACCCTCCCATTTTACAGGCCTATCAAATGAGAGATATGTCAACGACATGCTACCTGACAATTGAAAGGACAATTGGGATAACAATAGCACAAGTTCATTTTATAGTCAAATAAATTATAAAACTGATAAAAAGTGCAGAAGTCATACGCATGTTTTGTATTCATAGACCTGCAAACAATTCTATATATGATCAAAGAAACTGAAACATGAAGATGTAGTAATAAATTATTTTATTTACAAGCAGTGAGCTAGATTTTGCATAAATTAAACTGGAAATTACATAAATTAAACTGGAAATTATGTAGCTTACTGTACTACATACTGTAGCATAGATTTTGGTAGTTGGAATATAATTACATGTTGGTGTTCGCAGTAGTTAAGAAATTTTTGTACTGATCTGATGTGGCTAAAAGTGGAACAACCACAACATTTCTTACAAAGAAAATACGCAAACATTCCCTTTTTTTCAGTATCATATTCACACATTAAACAATTTTATATATTTACAGACAAATACATAAGTACTATTTCCACAAAGATTTTAATTGGTCAAGTTGAACTAGTATGTAATAGTTGGAAGTATTTCATTAAAAAAATTGTTTTGTTTATCTAAAAAGTATTAAACTGTTAACAGTCTTTTGGGCTCACCTGCATCTCTAAAGGTGGAACAGGAAGCTAATGACCGGTTAATGTAAGTCATTGACAACTACTTAAGATCGTTGGCTGAATTGCCATGTAATCACCAAGTAAAGTAGTGATTATCACCTCCATTAACAGAAGGAGTAATGGATGTAAATTGATGGCTATTCAAGAATTTGGAATGTGGCCAATGGAATGTAAAATGCCAGCAACAATTGCAAATACACAGGGCCCCTTAATTTTTTTGCATTTAATCAATCTATAGAATCTCCTGAACATTTCCTACAATACATTCACTGCGGCGTATAGAAAAGTTTATTTGTATAGGGCAATATATATTTCATATACAGTCATTTGCATTGTGGCCAATGTGATGGGGGAATTAAAATGGCAGCAACAATTGCAAATACACAGTGCCCCTTGATTTTTTGCATATAATCAATCTATAGAGTGTCCTGAACATTTCCTACAATACATTCACTGCGGCGTATAGAATAGTTTTTTCTGTATGAGTCAATATATATTTCATTACCATTGAGTTACAATGTGGCCAATGGGATGGGTGGAGTAAAATGCCAGAAACAATTGCAAATACACAGTGCCCCTTGATTTCTTTGCATTTAATCACTTTATAGACTCTCCTGAACATTTCC
>JACXGI010006778.1:0-24517 GCA_016801175.1 Esox masquinongy
ATCCTGAGTCAGTACGCTATAATACTATTCTCTTGTATTACAGTATCCTGAGTCAGTACGCTATAATACTATTCTCTTGTATTACAGTATCCTGAGTCAGTACGCTATAATACTATTCTCTTGTATTACAGTATCCTGAGTCAGTACGCTATAATACTATTCTCTTGTATTACAGTATCCTGAGTCAGTACGCTATAATCCTACTCTCTTCCTGTATTACATTATCACAACACTCATTCCTGTATCACATGATCTAGGTAGTCATTTACGCTATAACACCACTCACTCTCTTCCTGTAGGCGGGCCATTATTTGTACGTCAGTGAGGTCCTGGAGCTTGTAACCCATGGAGATGGAGTCGTCTGAGGTGCTCAGTTCACTGTCTATAGAAGACTGGGAACTCAGAGCAGAGTGCATACTCACATAGCCTTGGAATAGAAGAACACAATCAGGATTTAGTTCACACACTAGGCCATTAATATCCAGCCACACAGTTTTGTCCCACAGAAAACTGGTCCCAGACGAATAAAATGAGGAGGAAATGAAAACCAGGCACCCGTGAATTAAGTTAGCACTGCAAACAGATACGGCGCTAAATCGGCATTCAGAGTTCCAACTGAATGCCGATTCAGCCTTTCAGATGTGGATGTGTTCACGTCTCTTTAAAACAGCCCTATATCACCAGTGGTTAGTTCACCCCCCTTTGCTGTGCCACTGTATTAGTCCAGACTGGCCGGGAAGACACGGCACACTGCTGGCAACAGCTGGTCATATTACAGGGCTAGAAACTGGCAAGGCCACATTCAAAGAGTAAAAAACAGACACACACACACCATTCGTGTGAAACATCTTCAGGCATACACACCCTTAATTCAAGCTGAAACACACGCGCGCACAAACACATCATCAAGTAAAAAGGCCACAACAACTGCTTTTGTGGTGTTAGGCTATACCTCAAATCTGGTATTAGGCTGGGTCAACAGCAAGCAAAGCATTTACACACTTCATGCAGAGAGAGAGAGTTACAATTTAGAAAATAACTTCAGCTTGTTTTGGTTTACATTACGCCGCCCACACCGTGATGAGATAAAAGGTTTGTTTTCCCAGTACCACTATGGTTCAAACCAGCTGATATCCTCGCCCCTTTGCAGAAGAGATCGTTATCAATCCATAACACAAGATACGCATTTTCTTCACTGCAGTCGTCTAATACACACAACAGATCAGATCTGACCTTTGGAAATTCATGTTGTGAACTTCCCAATCAACCAAGGCATATACTTAACGAACACGCCACAATATTCCCTAACCGATCATTTCATTATCATCTGGATCTCATAGCGCCACCTCAGACCTCGTTAGACTGCCCTGCAAGGAGGGGGAGCAGGGGACGGTAGGTGTTAATGTCATGCGTACCTGAGCCGCCACTGGTTAGTAGGGTTTTGTTAGTGGATTTGTTGTGGTACCCAGGGGAGAGAAGGCCAGAGGAGCCTGCTTCCCCAGCCTGGCCGGGGCTGCTGTAGATGTTCCTCCAGCGAGATGCTACAGGCACCAAGGAGACAAGAGAGCACACAGTGAGGTTACAACACAATAGATTGATCATGCATACAGTATGCAATGGCACTTTCTGACAGTAGGAAGAGGACATAGATAAACAGTATATTACGAGGTAGCCAGTAAATGCCATTAGTTTGACCTTAAAGACGGGGTCCTTGGTTTCTACATGCATTTTGAATCAGTGTGTGTACAAGAAATACCCCATAAGCTTGGTTCAACTGTCATACCTCCATTAGAACCCCAAATACATGCTTGTTTTACTCATTTCCTAAACAGAGTAAACAAACACCAGAAAGCCTGCAAATATGGTTGAAACCTTCATTTTAATATCATAGATAAATCATGCAGGATATATTGCCTTGTTTTCATAGCTCCGTCTAAGAATTGTAAAGTATATTTCCCGTATCATTTTACCAAAACATAGGTGGAGTAACTGCTGTGTTATTGTTAACCTGACAGATCCCATTTAAGGCTGAGAAGAGACATTGTTAGATAAACACAGTCAAGGCGGTGTCTAAAGCCAACCTCTATTGGACAGTGTTGATGTGTACAGTGTGTTAGGTTCTATATACAGGTATATACTGATGAGGTCAATAGTTTGTCAACCAAGATTTAATACAGCAGGATGTGTTAGCCTGGGTAAGAAGTTACCAGGATCAGAGAGGAAAAACTATAATCCATGTTTCAAATTGATCAGATGTGGAGGATTCTTGAGTTACTGTGAGAGATGGGAGTGTTCCAGATTAAAATCATCAGGCTGGGTCCAAATGTCCTGTATGAAAGGGGACTTATGTATCCCCAGAGCACTGTTGATTCCTTTATTTTAGCCTTACTTTATCCAAGAAGCTTTGTTCGCTAGAATACGTACTGTCTGTCACGCCATTATTCAGCATTATTCATGCCTCGTGCCAATGAGCCAGAAAAACACACGTTTGGGAGAGAGCGTTGATCACATGACATGACACGAAACAGGCAATTCCCTAGTTCACTGCTTGACATATCTGCCTGCTGCCAGTGTGTGTTTGATGGAACTTGGCAGGTGCAGGTGTTGTCTTACCTACATCGTACTTAACTCTGGGACTGTAATCCTCTGTACTATTACTGAGTCAAAGGATCAAGGTGGTGTTACATTTCCACCCCGAAGTGGGTAGTTTGATGAGCTGACGGACAGAAAAGTTGAGGTCTACTGTTCCATTACCATCTTGCCCGGGGTAATTCAAGGTAATTCGGGGCAACACCAAGCCTCTGCGTCGTGACGTCCTGTGGTCATCGAGCCAAGCCAGGACCGGTGTGAACGGTTCTGGTGTTGCAGTTCGCCACACTCGGGAAGGACCCGACGCACCGGATGAATAATGAAGGGGGGGGGGAGCTGCTACATTACACAGAGAGCGTTGCAGACATAGGGAAAGGGATACTGCTGGGAGCAGAGCTGCTCGAAATGCATCCGGGCCTTGGTCATCCATGACTGACACACACATAAATAAGCCTGCACTGGGTCAGGGAAAGTAGACAGTCTCAGTGTACTAACAACTCTTGTCATGACAGTATCAATTCAAATTACCTTTGCAGGATATGTAAATTAATGTTTCCATTTACATTTGCAATGGGAATGTATCACACCTACAAAGCTTGTCGATGGACGGACGATCGTGTGTGCGCACAGTGCTTTGTCTGGTCAAAATATTACCTGGCTAGGTAGTTTGCTAGCTTGCTTGTTTAGAACGTCTTCTATGACATTCTTTTCATGAACTGAAGTTTGAATTTAATATTACAGTATGTGACTACACCCACATTAATAACTAGTATCAAACTAAAGCAAACCATCCCAAATTCAGTACACACAACATTCTACAGTATAAAGGACCGAAACTTGTAAATGGTGTTATTGGATGTGTTCATTTTAACACACATACACTCAAAGAATACGCTGCGTTTTTTAAATATTTATTGGCTGTCAGGTAGCACACTAGCTAACAATGTAGTTGAACCATCCAAATAAACCTCAGTAAAGGGGCTGTGTCTAGGATCCTGCCTCTACGTTTTATAAGACTGAATTTAAACAATAACATAGCTTGTCTCCTCCTCGTCTTAACCGAATTAGATGGGAATAGTATTAGTTAGTCCATGTTGGTTTAGGGTGGGGGGATAGTACTGCAAGTGTCTCCAGTGGGTATGAGGAGAATACATGTCAACGCAAACAGATAGCCAGACTGGCAAGAAAACTGAAATGGAAAATCTCAGCCAGATGGAAACAATTTTGTGGAACAACACATTTGAAACAAACTTAAAACATTAAGCGCAGATGACTTCTGGACGTTTTTTGTATTTACGCTCGTAGTATAGTAGAAATGGTACATATGGCCCCATTAAACAAAAGGGCATGAGGTTAGCGACACTGCTAACCAGTGCAAAACAAACTAGCAATGGTTGCTAACTAGCTAGGCCAGCTGCCAAATAACATCGTGGTGTAAATAAGTCTCAATAAATGTCCATTTATCTTTAAAAATGAAATGACAAAAACCCAGCAGATTGCATAGCATGTGTTCCAAATGTCATCCCATTGTCTATATAGTGCACTGCCTGAACAGAGCCCATAGGGCGTCCTTTGGAACATGGAGATTGTTTTATTTGTGCAGAGAGCGTACAATGTTTTGAGACAAACAGAAGTCGTGTAATTGCATAGTAGGCAGTACTGGTTCTGTCCTCTATTATTCTGCTCTACCTGCAGTCACTGAGAAGGGGCAAGATGGTAATGATTGTATTAGTTTATGGCTTGGTATGATGTTATTGAGTATAGGACAGGAGAGTCCTTGTATTGTGTTATTATTAGGTTGATAGTGATCATAGGCCAATCGGACAGGTTCAAATGTTACTAAGGTTATTAGACCGTAATGTTATGATAAGGTTACCAAACAAATGTTACTACACGGTCATCAGATTGTAATGTTACTACATGGTTATCCTATTGTTACTATAGGTTTACTAGGAGCATACTCTGGTCGAGGCGGTTCAGCAGGGTCCGGCAGGCCACCTCTGTCTCTGGGCTCGGGTGGTCCAGAACCTTCCGACACCACTTCAGAGGAGACTCCGGTCTCTGCTCAGCAACTACCTGCTTCTTAGGGGACACATACAACCTGTAGAGAGATAAAGGCAGAGAGAAAACGCAAGAGTGAGAGAGGCAGAGAGAATTGGGTAGGAAACAGAGAGCGACGTGGTGGACAAAGAGGCATGGAGTTATATAAGGAAAAAAAGGCATGAGAGGTAGAAAGAAGGGAAAGAGGATTTGAATTTTGCAAAGCAAACACCAGCACAGTGGGATAAAAACATGGCATTAAAAGTTCTCTGGCTTGCAGTTAATAACTTTAAATATGGAGGAATGTCTGCAGGAGGCATGCCTTCTTGTCCTTCATACTATATAGCTGAACACAACCACACACACAAAGACACAGCACAAAGTCATTGTCCATTCACAACACTAATCCGCTCCTACCTCACAGTGATCAGTTTATTAGGTACCTTTTTTCTAGTACTGGGTCTGATCCTTCCAGAACAGCCAGGATTCTGTGGGGAATTAATTCTTCCAGGGGTCAGAAACATTCCACAGGGATGTCTGTACGGATTGATCTGCCTCACGCAATTTCTGCTTCACAGCCCGTTCTCTCATCCCAAAGATGCTATATTGAGTTGGGGTCTGTGCAGGCGACTCAAACTGAACAGTGATTGGTCGGAACAGGCAATGTTTCCACAGTTTGTCTAGTGTCGGATAAGGCGGGCCCACTGTAGTTACTACTTTTTGTAGCCAATAGGAGTGGAACCTGGTGTGGCCGTCAGCTGCAACAGTGGTGTGTTCCGAGTGTTCGTACTGCACCGTTATTTGGCCGTTTGCAGGCCCCCGCCTGTTAGCTTGCACAAATCTTGTCGTTCTCCTTCAACCTTTCTCATCAACAAGGAGCTTTGACCACATGACTGCTGCTTACTGGTTTATTTTGTTTGGCCCCAACATTGGTGGTAAACACTAGACACTGTTCTACATCATATGGCGAGCCACAGCCATACGACTATCGGCCTGCGGAGACATTTTGGGAACGGGGCGGTGTACCTAATAAAGTGGTCAATACGTGCAGGACAATACCTCATCTTTTCGCTCTTATCCGTCTTTATAATACAGCTAGTCTAGCCAGTCCTTCTCCACCTACACTATGCAGTCATGTTTTTCCGATCCTAGAGTCGTCAAACCTCCACACAGGCCATTTCACTCTATTCCCATTCGTATCTAGTAACGCCCGTTCCAGCGGTAACAGGCTGTGAGTGTGCTCGGCCCTGACAGAGTCCTCTTTAGTACCAGAAGCAGTGGCCTATCTGTGGCCTTTTTCCCCTAATGAGCAGTCTATCCCAGCCTTCACTGTGAATGACCTTCAACCACAGTAGCCTGTAACAGGCATATAATACCGCACGTCAAGTTTCTCTCTGTAGGCAGCCACCTATAACAAAATGATGATTGTTATACATTGACCCAATCTGGTCACTTCCACACACGACTTAAACCTCTTATCAGACCGATAGTCTACCATTTGCTTGGACTGTCCCGTTTCTGAAGTCCAGCAAAGTATCTGTGGGTGATTGAGTATCTCAGCGCCTAGTTCGGTACAACGTTTGATCATGGTCACATGAGGAGAAAGTGCCGAGCCAAAAAATAAAATACATCCACACAGAAAATCCTTCCCAGCTGTGCTCACTGGTTTCTGAGTAATGAACTTGGGTTTATCTTCCCATTGGACAAACACAAAAGACAAGCCTTCAATCACACTGGGAGGAACAACGAAACAGACTGCATTCATTCAGGGCTCACTCTAGCACACTCGTACTTGAAGTCAGACAATTTAAATCTAGTGTGGGTTTCCAGGTAAAGAATTTGATCCTGGAAACAGTGTTTCTAGCAACTGGAGAGTAGAGCAGCAGAAGCCTAGCTGCTCTGCTGTCAGAGACGTTGATACTCAGAGTTCCAGTTGCAAAGCAAGCAGTTTGAGCACTGTGTTACAGACCTAATTTGTGCTTTAACGAGATCAGGGACAGACAACCGTAATGACAGAGCTCCGCTGCGGCAGGGGGTTCGTTTTGGGCCAGTAACAGAAAGGTTCAAGCAACCAGCCTAAACCCTTAAAGTTCCTTCCAATCATGGGTGTTAGGTCCAGAAGGTCCAGGATAGATCACATGCACGCCTAAGTCTCCCCCAAAGCAGTTTATCCTCAAGCAGCATCCAGCCTGCAGTCCCAGATGACCCATCCCACCCAATACCCTAGTGGAGAGCACCACTTTGACCAGAGCCATATGGGCCCCTGCTCAAAAGAAGTGCACTATAAAGGGAACAGGTTTCCATTTGGGACCCAGAACAAGGGAGCTTAGAGGTCTGTGCAGGGGTGGATTACAGTGATAAACCCGCGGGCAGCATATGGGACGGCTAATAACGTGAAACTGAGAACAAGTCATTGCCGGGTTGGATTTTTAATCCACGGCTAAGCTGCTCAAATAGCAACCAGGAACACAATATGGTACCTTTTTGTACCGTACCGAAATATTGTACAAAATGCAGCGTGACGACAAACGCCAAAACGAGTAGAGAAATACCCTGGAGTCACAAGCCCAGATGAACCGGCTCGTGCTTCAAGTGGAAATGTTTTATTTCTAAATGATCCATCTGCCATTAACCAACCTTTTTGATGCAATCAATTTCTGTCAATTTAACTGTGGTGAACAAGCTCCTCCTGGGCTCCGCCGTAATAGAACTAGGCTTGATTACCACAAACTGAGGCACTCTGTAATTTGAATGATGCAAATACTGTAGAGACTTCCAGAAAAGTGTCAGTAGTAGTAGCTGAAGGCCCTACTAGTGACTGAAATAGGCACTTTATATGTGGGATTAAACAGACGACAAGTACCGCCTTGTTTCCACTTCACTGCCTGTGGAAAACGCAGCATTAACTGCAGGTTTGGTTCGTCACACTCCCCCATTTAATGAGAAATATAAAAAGTACCTGGTTATCCTTATAAACTTTGCCAAGTAAGTAGCAGTCAAGTCAAGCTATGGAAGTTATCTGTGGGAGTATTCAATAGGGCCGACTGTAGCAAAACCATGGAAAATCAGAACATCCCCCTCCCGGTTTCAGCCCATTCGGGATGGTGTGGTGCCCAGCTGACCTTCAGCCTCCGCCCTGCTCCCTGAGTTTCACGTACAAAGTGCCCACAGTAAACAGTGTTGGCAGGCCGCCCCTGACCCAGCAACCACAGCAACGTCCCTCCCTTTGTCCACCTCTCTAGGACAGGGTACGTTTCTCTGCTCATCTCTCTCTAGAATAGGGTAGTTTCTCTGCCTCTCTCTCTATAGAACAGGGTAAGTTTCTCTGCCCATATCTCTCTAGAACAGGGTAGGTTTCTCTGTCCATCTCCAGAAAATCTAATGTTTCTCTGTACTACTCAAGCTCTCATTAACCATCCCCTCCATTTATCCCCCTCTCTCGCTCTACTTTCTCTGCCGTTCTCTACCCATCCTTTCTCCCTCTGCTAATCACTAAGTTTCCGGGATCAGAGGCATCGCCTGTCACAGCTATTTTACAGAGCCCACAAAGCAGAGAACATTCAAGGCAGGAGCAGCCCTCCGATATTTTCATTGAAAAGCCACAGTGCCGCTGCATTAAATCAGCATTTATTTTCTGCATGTTTGCTCTGGACTTACAAAAAACCCAGGACAACTGCCACAACTGAGAGACCCAGCTCCAACCAGGGTCAGACTCCCAAACAACACCTGGTTCCCTTACATAGTGCGCTAGGGCTCTGGTCAAAAGCGGTGCACCCTACCGGAAATAGGGTGCCATTTGCAACATAATCCAGGTAAAAGGAAAATCCTATTTTTAAATGCATCTGACTAACGGTTGCAGTCATTGTCCCTTCAAGCTATAACCTACTTATAGAAAATGCTAATGACTCATGTGGCTACCAGGCCTTCCATCCTCCTGTAGACGCACACAGGCGGTAACACAGTTGGTTAGACACATGCACAGCATGCAAGACACAGTCAAAAGACACAGCTGTAGCCGGTATGTCAACACGCAGAACCCAGGAGACAGTGATAAACAGAAGTCTCCCGCTCCAACACCAGGGACGCTTATTAGTCTAATTTACCATTCCTCTCTTCTCCTTCATCTGAAGAGATCTGAAACAGGACAGGCGAAGGCAGTACGCTGGAGATTGCAAATAAGGAGTCGGTTCTCCTCTGCAAAGTTCAGTCAGAGTGCAGAACCTGCCAATAAAGGACGGGGGAGGACAATGTCTGACGTGCATGTGGTACCTAAAGCCCGGCAAAGTCCTTTGATGGACATTTTCAAAGGAGAGGGCCATCGAAAACGAGGCTCTCTGGTCCGAGACCAGAGATTTTTTTTATTCTACCAGGTAGTTACTTGAATTCACCTCGTGTCCTAGGTCTGAATCATCCCTGATTTGAAGGATAAGGAGGAGAGTATGAAAAACAGGACCATTTCATCTTGGGAATTGAGTTAAATAGGCCTATGTGCAGAGATTTGCCTGCACCTGAAATGACAGCCTCTATATAGTGAACTACTTTTTTTTAACAAGGCCCTGTGCAAGACCGGGACCTTATGGGTACGTACCAACTGTCCTCGTCATCCACCTCTGTACAGTCATCCTCCAGGTCCAGGACATCCACCTCATCCAGAGCCAACTGGTCCACCCCCAGGTTACTCTCCGCCAGGGTCTCAGACTCATAGCTATCCAGGGACGGGCTCTCGGGAGTCTGGCTTAGCCCATGGGCCTGCCCCAGTTCTGGTCCTGGTCCATTACCACACGGCAGGTTTAGAATGCCTACACACAGTAGACTATCATCCTCCTCCGCCTCTATCCTGCTGGCTACAGGAAGAGGGGACATCTCCTCGCTGCTACAACTGTCCTGAGGAGGGGACAGCTCAAAGTCACTGCTGCTGCCTAGCTCCGTCCCACAACTTCCACTGCTCCCCAACCTGAGCAGGGAGTTAGTGTTGGTGACCCTTTCACAGGATGAGATCCTCTCGTTAATGTCTGCATCAGTTGTGAGGTTGTTGCCGTTTGTCCCTCCTGCAAGATGTAGATTCTTACTGCCTCCCCTGTTGCGGAGGGTTTGATTCTGGACCTCTAGTCTTCGAACAAGCTCCTGGAGCTTGCGAACCTCCTCCAGCTCCACCCCTTGTAATTCCTCCTCCTCTTCGTAACTCGACTGGGACGGTGTCTTTATGATACCCCCGGAACCGTCATTATCTGCCGTTTGGACCTCACTCGCGGTGTCTGGAACTACCATGTTGGTCACGGCACTGCTGGGGAAAAATATATTTTTTTTTTTATCAGCGGCTCATGAGAATAAAACCACATCGTCCTGATCCTAGCAAGGAAACATCGAATATCGGATGAAAAAGCTAGTTTTATCTACTTGTTCGTTTTTAAAACACGACAGCAAGCAGATAAAAATATTGTTATTATACAAGATATAGGCTACCAAGCAATACAACTGAGCTGGTGGGAAGGTGGTCAACGTATGCTAATTAAAAGCCTTATAGAATAAGGCTAGAAAACTGCCTTTTATAATCACTAACAATGCCACGATTTAGAGAGTTCTGTAACAACTGCCGAAGCCATCAAGGTTGACAAAATGCAGGCTAGAACCGTTTTCTAGCAAGCTAGTAACGTTACTAACAGCAGTCACAAACGGCATCTTCTCCCCACTCCGTCAGCTTCAATGAATGCCGCCAACACTTTGCAGTGCGATTAATGCAGCTTATTCTGGTTGCCGTTTGTAGTTAAATAGATAACATATACTTCAAACACGCATGCATGTATATCATTTGTAAGTGTATAGATATGTTTTTATTCCTCCTTTTGAAAAACATCGATATTAATTCGCTTTTACGCGCTACTAGTTAAGCATTGGCTAGCTAAGCAAAACAAACCTACCAGCACCGGTTGAGATGAGCCGTGATGATATGAAGAGATGCTCGAATTAGCCTGCCTAAATGCCACGCAAGAGAGTACACAAATCAGTTAACTTTAAAAATGTAAAACTCAAATAATATTTGGTTATCAACTTTACAGGAATGTAAAATATAGGTTTATGATTGTCGATGTAGCGCCACCCCCTACGTTAAACCCTATCCAGGTTTAGCCTGTAACTGGTAGTTAGCAAAAGCAAGCTAACTATCAGATTATGCTGGTTTTGATGGTTTCGCGTTTACCCAATCAGAGCATTGTTCACGCCCACACGGCCTCGTGAGGATATTTGGCGCCATCTGTATGACTCCGCAGGTGTTGCTTGTAGTTCTCTTGTGGTGCGCTAGATGTCACAAAAGAGCGAAAGTCCACAGGTAATGCAATTTCCCACCTGTGACCAGTTAGGCCTATACTAGACACACTTTCAGACTTCAAAAAGGCCAACCTTAATGAGATGCCTTGGATGTTTTTTTTATGATAATGTAATCAACTCCGTTCTGCCACATCCGATCTTGCAGCCGCTTAACCCTAACCAGCTGACCCGATCCATCGGCTCTGTGAAGCTTTCTATCCAGCACCCGGGCGGTGGAACCAACTTCACCGTGAAACTAGCACAGCAGAATCCCAACCCTTTCAAAGATCTAAAATAACTCATTGCACATTATTTATTATTGATAGCTATACTTCACGGAGTAAGGAGTAAGCGACTTACTACTACTGGGCTCTACGATTGCTAAATGACAAAAATGTAAAAATGAAACACAATTGTTATCAAAATATATTCAATATTCCACACTACTTTATTCGATGTGGATACAAATGTGGTGTGAAACTGACCGCTTGAGCTTTGTAGAGTTTTGATAACACGCCTCTCTCTATCTTCGCCAATATTTTACACCCACGCAGTAACAAAATTGCTCAAGTTCAGAAGAATGCATGCTCTGTTTTTAAATGTGGTTCTCACGAAAACGAACATCCTTCACCTTTTGGATTGCATCCATCCCTCGCAGATAATAAGTTGCGGGTAGCCTACCAACAGAAACAAACTATGGCAAGACTAGGCCTGATGTTGATCAAGTGGGAAGTCACTGGGTTGGGTTCCCGAAGTGAAGGCAAAGAGAGATGGTGAAACTTGTGAGAGTGCCTGATAGGAAATCTGATGGTTGGGGAGCATGTGCTAACAAGCATGGTTATGCACATACTGTCATCACCACCATATTTCCCACTATATGTTTACATATGGGGGCTTTTATGCTTATGATTCAAAGTTTTTTTTTTTTAATGCGAACTGCCGTCTTAGATTGTGTGATGTAATAGTTTATTGTGTCTGGATTTCTCTGTTTAAAATCCTCCATCATTTTCCAGGGAAAGACTCATAACGTGCCCTTTCTCACCGACTGCAGACCTGTAACACACGCCTTGTGCATTTGAGCGCCTATTCCTGTCCTGCTTGGAAACCATGTACTGATTCCTCACTCCCTCCCTGCAATGTATCTACAGATACACCTGGTCCGTGAACGATGCTGTGAAGTCCACTACATCCTACCTCTACAACACCTCAATAACCTAAAGACACACGCAAAAAAATACTGTTTGTAGAACTTAGGCTACCTCTAAGGGCCATCCTTCCGGAAATGGTACGATACAAACTCTCCCCAGCTGAATGACTCCAGTCCCATCTGTGTACGGATCGCTGACTTCCTGACCAAGAGGACGCGATACGTGAGGTTGGGCACGCACTCTTCTCGGCAGTGGATTGCTGTTGTACGGTCCATAGAAAGGGTCATCGTCTCCCATCTGGCCTCCATGAAGCCATCTTACATGACCCTGCATGGGGCATGGAAGGGTGCGGACAAGATCACTACTGACCCCTCTCATTCCCGTCACCCGCTGTACCCAAAAAAATATTTCTCGGGTGGGTGGGAGGGGTTTACAGGTCAATTATGATAAATCCTGCCATCTGAACAGTTTCTTACTGCTCAGGATTTTCCTGTGGTCCACTGGTCATCTGTCCACCAGCCTCATAAGATGCTGTCTTCTTGAAGCCACATCCAAAGTGTCAACTTAAACCATTTGGATGTGCACTGTTGCAGCATGGGTTCGGTTCTGGCCTTTTTCAGAACACCCTTTGTAATCCTGCCCACTTTCTCTCCATTCTCAACATGCCATAGAAAAGATGATTCTGGCCATAAACATGGGGTGTTCTAAAATTTCTGTAAGATGCGTTTACGTCAAGTTATTTATATGTTAGTATGTGCATTGTCAATTCTGTCTTCTGCTTATATGGTCATGCATCTTTTTTTAACATTGCACCAAATAAACTTCCTATTAAATTTTACATTTTGGGAATTTAGCACATAGTGTTTTCCAGAGCAACCTGCTCTGAAAGTGACAAGGAAGCACATTAATAACAGCTCTTACAGCCCTACCTATTTTAGTGCAGTCAAGCGCATAGAATTTGTAAACAGACAGACAACAGACAGACAGGCGCATACACACACAAACACATACCTGCTTGTTAGCACACATTCACATTAGGACACATATTACTGAGGACAAAAGTACTGTAGGCTTAAGATACTAAGGATGCTGAAGACCTATTAAATGGATTACCATTGTATGAGATTAGACATCTGCAGACGTAATGAGAATATACTTGAGCACACTGCTCAAGAGGGTTTAGGATGCTTGCTACCATAATCTGTCTTTCAAATGGCCCCGGGATACATATAGTGAACTCTAGTTCCCATAAAGTACATTACTTTTGATCACTTTTGACTAGGGGCAATGCCCTAGGGCTACTGTTTTTCATTGCTGATGAATTGTGACGGTCTGATCTGTATCTTTACAGCATTCCTTTTCTCTCACTGTAAGACCTTTGTCCTCAACCACTATCGTCGTAGAAACCCTCTCTGATAGTGGTAAACTGGCCAGGTTTCCAAAATGCACACTGACTGCACTGTGTGTCTGACAGGCATAGTGTAGTTATACTGAGAGCACCAGTCCAAGTCAACTGAGGTTGTGAGGGTGGGTGTAAAAGCAACCTACATATAATAATGTACTGGGGGCTGATTTTTAACTCAATTTTTTGTGAGTACTTCACGTGCGAAGGCATGAACCAGTGCTAGCATGGTGCAGCGAGTCTGACGTTTCAGAAACCCCCCTTTTGGCGCCAGTTACATTTCCTAAAATCACAGATTCTTTCTCAACTAGAGGAACTTACAAACTGATTAACACCTTCAACTGCCTCAACGTCCCATTTTCTGAAAAGCCAACTTCTGAAAATGAAACAATTCAGCAGACTAAAAGCACAGAATATTCTGGTGAAACAGTGTATGCTGACCCAGCCTCCATAAATCAAAATAGTCAACGTGAATTCAGTATATGCATCTGCTCCAACATGCAGTTTTTTTATTTAGTTTTAGAATCTGGAATGTGTGATAAACTCCTGAAGGTAAACCCCACCTCTGTTGGCATGCCGGAACCTGCAGTAAACAGAGACTACGCCCGCTTGAATAGCGTAGCCACTAAGCTGTAACAACACACGAGAAGTCCCTAATAGCATCCTATTTCCTATGTAGTGCACTAGTGTATCCCAGAGCTGGTCCGATGTAGTGTAAGTTGGAGAGAGCCTTTTGGGACTACCCAATAAAGAAAGGATTAGAGCCTGCACTCCCCTTTTTCAAGGGAACACCTACCATTAATTTACAGGTGCGATAACATTGTAGTATGTTGAGCAAGACTATAATTTTATTCCCATAGCACAAATCCTCCTTGGCGTTCAACATTTGTTCAATCTCACATCACTGTACATTCATATTCTTGTACCTAATATTAGAGTAACTCTTCAGTATAACTCAGGTTTAGTAAAACAGTTAGGTTGGCAGTAATGTCTGGTGAGCTACACGTTGTGCAACAACCAGTTCCTTGCTTGCAGCAGCATGCCCAGCTAGGTTACACACTCAGAGATGACGGTGTTGCAACACCCGTGTAGCACACACTGAAATGTTGCTAAGTCTTTTAATTTTTTGCCCGAGGAGAGGAATCGGTAAATTATGCACCAAGCTGTCCTGAGCTAGCCAGTTAGGTCACTTTCACCCATACAATAATCACCAGGTGTTATTATCAATAAGATTACATAGTCACAAAACTTACAAAAGAAAAATATTCCTAATTCTGGAGTGAAAACCACAAACAAAGTTCAGTTTTAAAACGTACATTTTATTAAAACAAAAATATCTTCTTACATGTCATTGTTACGGAACTTGAATGGCACCATCCAGAATGGCACCATTTACAGGCAGAACTTTTGGGCATAGCTGGCTGTTTCTGGATACAATATAACACATTGTACTCAGTTCTTCTGCTTAACAAATACCCTGCCATGTCCATCTTGATCTTAATCTTAGTTCACCCCTTTCAAACCGAGATTGCATTAAAAAGCACAATTAGAAACATTGACAATTAAAATTGCACTGTCCTTCCCTTCACTAATCATGCATCCCCTAATTATCCCCACAGCATCAGAGTAAATTCCATTGTGATTCATTAACATGGTGATACAAGTAGACAGAGAGGACAGACAGATGTTTTGAAGTGGAGTAGGGAGGAGGCCAGTGGGGGATGACAGGAGTAGAGGAACTAGGAGGTTTCATTTGGAAGCCTTCTCAGCTTTCTTCTCCTGCTCAATATCTGCAAGAGAAAAAGTGAGAGGAAAAGAGAGAAACATTAAGGGACAGCTCTTTGTCTTGTATACTACGTATTCACACCGTTCTATATCTGTAAATCCAGCTCTATTCCGGAACAGCGAAAAAAAGGACTCTATGACTCATCCTCCTTAAAAAGAAGACACTATCCTTCTATTGAATGACAGGAACCTGAGCTATCACTGGGCAGTAGAAAACAGGGTGAAAAGATTTTCACGAGAGATGATGTGAAATGGGGCTCCCTATTTCCCAGTGCTAGGTAGGGCCTTGTCGGGTGAAGGCGGGTTGTATGTACTTTCACAAGGAGAAGGGCTGGCTGAGAGGCAGTTGGTAAGACATATGGTTCCTCTCCAATCATCGGCTCTTCATCGGGCTGCCTGGCTCAATCTACAGTCAGTGGCCAACTTGTCTTTTATCCTGCTAATAATAACGCCGTACTTCAGTTTACAGTATAAAATCCCACTGGTGAATCACTGTTAAGCTGTTCGAGGTGTGAGTGAATCTACCTGGTGAATCTACTGTTAAGACCACACTGTACAGCCTGGTCAAGCTTGGTATTTGCCTGGTACTTCATATTGTGCGGTTAAGAAATAAAATAGAAATCTACAAAAAACAAAATGGTATATAAGAGCATTATTATTATGTAACACAGAAGTAAATGTTGGTATCTGAAACTGGGAAGACTAACTATCGTACAATTTAGGATTTACTTTGATTTACTAAAGGAATCTCCCTGCATTGCAGCATTCTGTCCTGGAGTGGGGGTGTTGATCATTTCAAAGCAGTGAACATGCATGACTAACTACTGCACCGCCATCACAACTCTAATTACATTGCAACTTGGATGGAAACAGGGTACGATTTGGGAGGCTGGGAGACAAACCCACATGTCCAGGAAGCACTGATTTATATGACTGCTCAGCAGAAATCGGAAGGATTCCAACCAAAATGTTATCAACAGCACAGTGAGCCGAAGGCAACCAGGCCACAGTCCCACTAAAAGCTCTGTCTCTGTGTAACACAGTCTTTGCTTTGCTTAAATGACATGTTTCTGCAAAGCAGCTAGATCACAGTCAGACAAGTCTGTACCTGTAACTGGAATGCTTTGGGCGTAATGTAAAATGTTTTACCTACAGTAATTGTACTTCTGTACTGTCTTGGCTGAAGCCATGAAAATGTGGCCTCTTCTTTGCACACAGTCAAATAAGGTGATACGGTACTCTAGCACTAAAGTATGAAAGTACATTTCATGTCTTTCTCTTCCTGACCAGCATAACACCTTAGGCTGAACAAGAACAATGAAGCCCTGTTGTAAATCTGGCTCTCAGGTGTGCACCAGACTTTTAGTTAATCATTGGCAGACAGATACGATGATAAGTGTTTGCTGTCGTCTCCTGGTACAATAGAGTCGGAGGCACTCAGCTACTGCAAATGGAGGGAAGGGTAGGAGTGGTAGCAGGAGTAACAATGAAAGGTGGAGACAGAGAGGCCAGAGAAGGAGGCACTGAAGGAGCCAGAGAAGGAGACAGGGGAGGACACACACCCTCCTTAGTTGGAAGAGTGTTCTTCTCTGCCGTATTGGTCTTCTTTAGACACTTCTTATCGAAGGTCTCCACTCCCTGCTTCACTGGATTGTTGTCGCCCATCTTGGAGGATATCTGAGGGAGAAAGTGTCAGACTGTAAATGTTGAGTAACAGATAAATATTGAGTTCAGATCAACATTTCATTTGCAATAGCCTACAGGTATGTACATGCAGGTAAAGTTTGGCACAAACACACACCTGATAAACTAACCTGGCCAGTTACGTAATTCAGTCACTTTACTTGAGTCAACACTCCCACTACACTTTCCAATACACTATATAACAAAACAGAACAAATAGCTCTTTGGGAGAGCTATACTTATGGTGTAACGTTTCATCTAGAGTTACCCAAGCTCTTAAGATTTTCTGCAATGCACTGATTCTAACATGCAGGAAATGGCTACTGGTACCTTGCTTATCAGTTTGATGACAGGCTGCACAAGAACATGGAGAAATTGCATTCTTAAGTTGCATCAGTGAACGTACTTGCATTTATTGGTTGGTTAATAGATATTTGTAGAGATGTAGCCTCCTTCAAAAACAGTCCTAATAGGCTACTAAACTCAGAACGTCACCTAAGCAGTGCCAGTTCTCATGCAAAGGCCAGTGGTGCCATGTGCCACTTTCACACACAGGTGCTTTGAACCAATATTGAATATGAACGAAGTCAAATCAAAGAGCAATCACGGTGCCATTAGCTGCAGGCAGACCACATTTAACCGTTCATGCATTGAGTGTGCCGTGTCTGATATTTTTAGTGCCCTGGAAAACTTGTTCACGACGCAATGATTCATAGGCATCAACGAAAACTGCAGAATAATTCAGTCATTTGAAAGACATGACGCGTTGTTTAATGTCGTTTAAACCGTTAGAATTTTGTAAAATTATTAGTAGCCTATAGTAAAACCGCACCATAATGCCAAACCCACACTCCAGGCAGAAGCAAGAATTCTAGCGCTGCAGTCGGCATTGTTATGCAGGTGACCGTACGACAATTGGAAAAGTGTATTCTGTTTTGGCAGATCATGGCATGAATATATAGCACTTGTCTAGGCAAACAACAATGACATACCCACACGCTACGTTTGCAAAGGAATGCAGTATATGGGCACTAGCTAGGTGAACATATGCATTGCAGAGGTCTCAACACAGCAAAATGGTATACACAGATAACACTATCATAGTATCCAACGGTACCCACTTCTTTACTGACAATTGTATGAAACCTGCACAATATTTCTCAATATGTCCTGAAAAACGCATTTTTTAAATGTCAGATTTTAAAAATAGCATTGAATTTCTTTTCACTGCGCTTCACTACAATTTATATAATTGGGCAACTAAAACTCCTTACCTTGCGTAGTACGGTGCGATAAGAATGTCTGAACAGGTAAACTACGTCCGTATAGCCAATTCTGGATGGGACAACCGGTTTAAATAGGGAAAGCACGCCCTTTCTCACAGCAGTTTGGACACCAATGCGACCTCAGCCATTGGTCAAAACCTTTCTAAGGAGGGATATCCGGGGATATCATTAGCCAGACTAAATCCATGAGCTAGGATCCATGAGCTCTGTTCAGTGGTGACAACTTTATGCAGTGTACGTTCGATATAAAGAATCTGACAATGACACCACAGCGCTTCCTTGTGGATATTATTACATAACAGCCTACAGGTTCAGAGTTGAGAGTAGTGTGCAATTCAATAGCATATAAACAAAAATAACTTGCAAGGTAGAAATCTGTCAAAACATATTTATTAATGCACAGGCATATTAAATACATTGTACTCACAGCTTAATCACAAAACATATGCTAAATCACAAAACACAGTATAAATGTCCAATGCTTATCATAATTAAAATGCCACATTATAGATACATATTGTATTATATAGTCTGGCACACAGGCATATGTTCTCTGAGGTAAAATGTATTATTCATGTAAACAGCAGACAATAGAATGGACTGGATGTTGATATTCAAGTATACAATGATAGAAAGGTATCCCACACAATAAAGGGGCAATGAATGCCTGAGTTATTTCCCATTTAAACATCTCCACCGGTCTGTCTGTCAGTTTGCATTGACTTATAGTCTCATACTGGCTTTATACACTTGCAGTATGATCCCCCACCCTGGACTACCTAAAATTATTTCTGACTCGTTCAGTAAGGGAGACAGTATTGATGACCATGGTTGGTTTACAACTGTGAAACTGAAACCAAATCAACTCTTTATGTGAATTTAAAACTGAAATAATTCTGAAAAAAATAGCAATTTTTTCAGTTTACAGCAAAGTCGGTGAAAATAAATAACCCTTTGTAATGACTGAAACTGAATTTCAGTTTTACTTAACTCGTGTGACTTCCATTTTGACATCATCCCTCCTCTGTCTCCATTTCTCATTTTATACTAACTTAGAGTGTACTGGATGGATGTGTGCAATATGGTGGCATCCTGCCAGGTACCCATCCACCCCACAACTATTGACGTGCCCCTTAGGTTTCTCCTGATTGTTATTTAAATTCCAAATACAAAAGTACAGTGGGTTTCCATTCAAAAAACAATTCTAGAGTTATTATTTGTTCATTCATTTGGTTTTCCTTTTTTTTTTTTTCAAATATGCACCGGAACACACATTCTTATGTAAATTAAACCTTATTCACTATGTATTGCACTCAAGGTTTAAAAAGAAAGCTACTACATAGGGAATAGGGTGTCATTTGAAGTGCAGCCCCACTCTGGAGAAAGTATTTCAGTATACGGAACGTTTCCTCAGCTGATCGTAGATGGCTGTGGTGATTCCCCAACTAATACAGGACCGGAGGATGACCAGGGAACCTCCGCGGTACAGCAAGGGGACGCTCCTCTTCACCCGACCTTCCCACAGCAATGTCCAGCTCCCCCTCACCCCAACTCTGGCTGCATCACCCTCTACTGCAGCCTGCATGTTGGCCGTTAGCACCGAGAGGGGATACAGGGGAAGGCTGATCATAATGGAGTTGACCATTCCTGACAGGAAGGATGAGGCAACAGGAGGAAGCCCCATCTCTCCCAGAGCAGCACTCATGGGGTTCTTAAGGCTGAAATAGATGCAGCATCCCAGGGCATTACGAGTCAGTATGGGGATAAAGGCCCTGTAGAACCCGGTTCTCAACCTCTCCGCCCACAGCCGGGCCAGCACACTCTTCATGTTGGGCAGGCTACGGTCGTTGCCTCCATTCTGCAAAATGTTCTGCACCCGCTCAAACGGAGTGAACACCATGGCCTCCACCACGCCCGTGCCGAGCCCGGCCACAGCTGGTAGCACAGAGAGCGGGATGTTGGTGGAAGAGCATGAGAGGAGGTGGAGGAAGGAGCCATGTAGCCCAAATAGTAGAGTGCCATTCAGGGTTCTCATCAATAAAGGGGGTGCCACCCCCCTGTAGAGCTTCAGAAAACCCTCCTTCCTGAGTTGGCCTATAGCCTGACGGATTAGAGAGCTGTGAAGCTGCTGGCGGAACACAGTCTTGTAGATGGGAAAAGTGAGGATGGTGGGCACCAGGAAAGCGGTGCCACCATACAGGAAGTTGCTGAGCAAAAATATTCTGTTCTCCTTGAGGACTTTCATGTCTTGGTTATGTTCAGAACCCCGCCCCATCATTCTGAAAGATGATTGAAAAAAAACATCATTCAGCATAGGGGTGTAGATACAGACAGATGGATGCAAAGACTAATTCAATAGGTGACTAGATCATAAAGATATATGATATTCTATTTAATAATATGGATACAATAAATACAAAAATAAACTATTAGCACTGTAATATTAAAATGTCCTGTGGATAAAATGTCTGTCCGACAAACATCATTGATCAGCTATAATCATTTGCAAAGCTTCTAAGCTATAATAACGCACTGGTAAAACGAATGGCAAAAAGCAAAAGCTTAAATATTTTACTTACCAGGCGAAAAAACGAAGAATACGTTCAGCTTAAATACGATTGTGATTTTGAATGTGTGAAAACCTGTCAGGAGCATTTCAAATATGTCACGGCAACTCAAACTGCATTGTGAAAGGAAAAAATTCTCGCAACATCCCCTTTCGGTTTACAATATATCCTCTCTGCGCTTGTCTTTAGACCGTATGCACGCTATCTTTCGCTACTGGTTGAGGGGTCGGTTTGGTGTGGTCCGTGTATCATTCTTTCATTGGTTATTTCATCCATATTAGAAAATGGAGAAACAGAAAATGGCATCTTGTTTTTGTAAACAAAAATTGAATATCCGGTGTTTTTTTTGTTTTACGATTGGGTGTTACGATTGGGTACAACAGAAAACCAATCATTCAAATCAAGAAGTGGGAAAAACAGAAACTGACAACTGAACGTGTTTTGTTTTAAATGTTCTGAAAGAAAATTTGATATAAAATCATTCTACCCAAAAGTAGATGTCCCAGGTAAAATATAAAACTGTTGCTTTCCTAGATAGGTGTATTGTATGTTGACAATTTGGGTAATGCAGGCATCAGCATCAGAGAGAAATGATCAGAGTTAACATCTCAAAATAATAAAGGCAACAACTGAACAAAGATGTTTTGTAATACTGTAACTCTAATACTGTGACTTATTGGTACTGCTGGTGCTCACTTAAATGTAGTCTCCTGAACAGCTAGCAGGCTCATTAACTAGCATCACCTGGCTGTTATAGTCATGAATCATCTCAGCTCTCGTAGCTAGTGGAAGTTACTCAACCTGCTACAAAATTAAGGTGTCCTGGAACCAGGGCCGGATTATGGACAGGGCAAATGGGGCCTGGGCCCAGGGGCCTCTGATCATTGGGGCCTCAGGCTCCGAGGCCCCTGGGACAATCTACTTGGAATTCAAAATGTAGATAGACAATAACACTTTAAATATGGGGACCCTTCAGCTCATCAAGTGCCCCCTGACTACCAGGGCCCCTTGGTCCCACCACAAACGATACAAGGGCCTCCAACTACCAGCATGTGATAGATATTAGATCTATTTAATATTATGTATTTAATATTATACATTACAGCTCCGGAAAAAATTAAGAGACCACTGCAATGTTTTCCGGAGCTGTATATACACTATATTTCTATTAGATATTTCAATGAATGTGAGCCAATAATAATAATCAATATCAATCAATAATATTTGTTGGTTATTATTATGGGGTTTAGAGCTATTTTGTAGGTGTTTTAGTTGTAGAGGTTGTATGCTGTGATTTTTCTCAGCCTCACTTGTAAGTCGCTTTGGATTAAAGAAAGCATTTGCTAAATGTAATGTTTAATGTTTTACAATTTTAACTGATATTAACTTGATATAAGCACGTCACATAATTTTCACAAGATTTATGCTATAACAATAGTTCAGGGGCTGTATTCACAAAACATCTTAAGGCTAAACGTAGCTCCTAACTTGCTGATTTAGGTGTAACTTAAAAAAAATGGGCATGTCAGTCCTAACTTTAGGACTCCTAAATCTTTGGCCTAAGAGTATTTCACAAAGCGCTTTAGCTTCAAATTAAAGTTGCTGTTTGAAAATTGAGTGACAGCTGTCAGTTTCTTCTAACCTAGCTTGGCATCGATCAAAGAACTGAGGTATGGTGTTGTAACTTTTTTCATTCGTGGATTATGGAACAAAAACGAAAAAAGAAAAGGAAGCAAGTGAGGCAATTCGACATGAAAATCTAAGAGGTATACATGGGGGGGACTTCGTGTGTGCGAATGTTGTGTAACTTTAGGGGTGGGGACATTCAAAGACACAGGCCCCTCACTTAATACTGTGCTGTCCACCCTACAACAGCTTTAATAGCATCTACTAAGTCTTCTTTATAATCCATCTACTTCTGTGCCACTGAACATGTCAACCCTCTACTTTCGAGAGTCTGGATGTTTACTTTTTTTAATACAATATTTATATATTTCTCTGCGTCATCATTTTGCTATTGAATGCCTTTGGCCAGATCATCATTGAAAATGAGAATACATTTTCAATGGACTTACCAAGTTAAATTAATGACAATTAACTTGAAAATGTAACTATGTTAAGTACTTATATCATTATGGATAAACCCATGTATGGGACGACGATTATAATATAAGACACAACCAAATCCAGGCTCTATTTGTTTCTACTATCACTTTAATAAGAACACATTCAGCAATCAAACATTTGGTGCACTGACTCAACATATCTTAAGTCAACACAAACAAAATCAGATTTAAAGCACATATAATACATTAAACTTGGAAGTCAGACAAATAACACTGTCGAGTTTTTTTATACAAATGTTATTGTAAAAATAAAGTTAATAAAAATGAAAATAGCAAATAACTTGTTTGTGTTATATAAGAAGCTCCATCCTGCAGAGCTAAAACTCCAAACTAAAAACCGACAGTTTCCAAATGACAACTTAGAATGACAACCTAGAAAAGCAAACGTCCCCTCTGCACTCTGTGAGAATGATTCCAAGCAGTCTTAAAAGGGTTAATCTACTAGCCCATAACTTGAAATAACCAGCAGAGAAATGGGGTCGGAGAAATGTAGTCACTCAAAATCCCACACACATAGTTGGATGCAAGAACTGACCATCCATGAGATAATTGAGGAGGGGTTTCAAAGTTATATTCTTCAAGAATAAATGGCTATTTCTCATTGTTTTTTAAGTCCAAAAATAGTAGTACCAATTCTGGATTGAGCCTTTAAGTACTGAACTCTCTACAGATTATATTGAGAATTTCCCAGACTAAGAAGAACATTGGTGGCGCTGTAAATTAAAGCTAATTTTCATTCAGCCAAATGGCCTTATTTGTCAAAATTAAAATGAAATGAACACTAAAATAATAAAGACCTGAACTCTCAGCTTTTTGTAACATGGTCGAAGTATAGTAAATTAAAAAGGAGAGAACACATGTTTTAATTCAGTTCACCCATTCACAATAAATATTTAATGCTGACCTTATTCAGTCCCTGATAAACTTTGTACATATTCCCTATGTAGTACTCCAATTTTTACTAGACCACGTAGAGCATTTGAGATTCTACCTGTTTAGTGGCGAGAGGGAGTCAATGTAAAATTGTCATTGTAAATAGTAATAATTGGTTCGAATTGTAATTATTACATTGTCTGTTAACATTAGCAGCAGAGCGATGCTAATATAATTGTGGCATGTGAGGGTTGGATGAATTCCATTAATATTTCATTTATTCAGGACGTAAACCTACTTCCGATTCTATAATTTCCAAATGGACAAGTATGGAAGACAACTTTGATTGTCTACTTCCTTAACAAACAGGAATTCAAATGGAATTTTGCCGAGAATAGTAAACCCAGGATTCTATTCAGAGAGGAGAAACATTCCAGAACATTGAGCATAGAAATGGAATTAACAGCCCATTGCTATTTCTACCTGAAGACAATATCTGATCCTAACATTCCCTATGCTGCTGTGTTATGTCTATCCACATGCTCTGTAGTGTTTCGCCCTCCTGAACAGTGCCCCAGGTGACTCATGATCTGTGTGTGAACGCGTGCGTGTGTTACAAGGGAACATGGCTGAAGAGGTAGGAGACAGATTCGCCGTTGTGGGTCCTGCGGATGGCTTCCGCCAGGATCATAGAGATGTCAATCACCTACAGAAG
>JACXGI010006778.1:24617-40413 GCA_016801175.1 Esox masquinongy
AAAAAAAAAAAAAAAAAAAAAAAAGCATATAAGGCAATTCTGATTAAATGACAGCCTTGGCACACGTTGTAATCAAAATTATAACAATTGTTGGCACATTTCACGTTGTTTTGTGAGCAGAGGAATAGCTAATTCTACAATGGTGAGTTGTGTTATACTTAAACTAACATTGTAGAATCCTCCAATTTCATTTAAATCTCCAGTCTGACAGAATTTTAGCATCCCAGTAGACTACAATGGTGATGGAAAGAGAGGTGTTGCTAAACATTAACTGTCAGTCACCACTGCTTGACCAAAGTAGCCTATGCGCCTGTCCTCCGTGGTTGTGAATACAGGGTTTCAGCACCTTCTAAGGTGCTCGAGCCAAGTAACCCATGTCAATACATTTTTGCGCTGTAATGACCCTGAAACCACAATACGTACAAAACGAAGGATAAAATTACTAAAATATATTACGACAAATACTGAGACAAACTAAATCTAAAAATCGGCTAAAATGAACATTGGACCCCTGACCTGTATTTTAATACAGTGCTATGACTCTTGACCCTAACCTGTCTCTTAGGACAGTGATGTGAACCCTGACATTTTGTGCATCAGCTTCTTGTTGTTGCTTGCTCTTTGGGGTTTCAGGCTGGATTTCCGTAAAAAAGCACTTTGTGACAACTACTGACGTACAAACGGCTTTGTAAAATAAAATGTGATTTACTGATATTAGGACAGCGCGGTGACCCCCTGACCCCCTAACCTGTATCTTAGGACAAGTCTTCATCTTCTCCTCTTGAGGAATGGTGTTGGTGACAACCACGGCCTCGAAGCAGGCGTTGTTGATGCGCGAGATGGCCGGTCCAGAGAAGATACCATGGGTCAGGATGGCGTACACCTTAGTGGCACCAGCTGAGATCAGCCTGAGGGGGGAGGGAAAATAAAACACTTGGAAAAGCTGTTTCCACAAAGTTGAACACTACTACCAATAACTGAAAATACAGTGGTCCTCATTCATGAAACCTTCTCAGAAAAGATCTCAGATTCGACCGTTGGGAGACACTTAGGATCATCTCTAAGTCTGATTCACGAAACTGTCGCACCTGGTCAAAATGAGTGTATATGTCATCACAGATTGACAAATCGGATAAAGCCATGGACGCGAGAACGCCCTGCACCTGTCCTTATTTACATATGAAACGGCTAATTAACCATTCGTCCATCTCCATGACAAAATCTGCGCAGATACGGAACACTTTCTCGTCTCAGGCCAGAGCCGAAGTCCTTCAAAAGAGCAAGCTATGCCATCATATGGGTAACTGCTCGAACCAGAACCACTGGTTTATTTATCCTCTCACTAGTCAATCACTAGTCAATTTAATACCTCTTACTTAATCAAGATGCCAGCCACAGAAATTATAACAACCATTTATGATCTCCAAGTATGTCGATACGGTCTGATTGACTTAGGAAAAGCAAGGCAAAGGAAGTTTATTTGTCTAGCGCATTACATACACAAAGGCATTTCAAACCTTACAATTGCATGAACAGAAATGAGAGAATAAATGTAGAAAAGTGAAATAAATAAATAATACAAAAATAGCCTACGGTAGTGATACTATATTTAATATTGAGGTACATTTGTATGTATTATATTCCTTGTAATCTTATTTTATATGACCTACTATTATAATTATAATTGTGGTTGTTGTTACTGAGGCTGTTACGATTGTTGTTTTTCGTAATAATGATGGTCTTATTGTGAATCAAGCATGATCTTATTTTTTGACGTTGGTTTACACGGTCTCCGACCAGATGTGAGTTTGATCGTAAGGATACGACAAAGATAATATTGATGAATACAAGCTGTTGGTGAAATGATTGTACGCTTATTTTAAGATCAAATTTGATCGTACGCACGTTTCCTGAATTAGGGCCAGTATCTGTATGTATTATAAATTTGGCAGTTAATGTGAACTAGTGGAATTAATAGTTAATGTGAAATAATGTGATATTTTTTCACAGCCCTGTAAGACAAAGGCCTTATCAGCTACACGATATGATAATCCACTCCGGATCATCTTTAGTGTCTTGTAACATTCAAACACCCATTCACTACATTAAAATGTCAAGGTTTGCCAGGGTTCCCGAGGTGAGACTTACTTGTCGGCGGCATGACAGACAGTACCGCAGGTGTCGGCCATGTCATCCACTAATATGGCTACCCGGTCTGTGACGTCCCCGACCAGCACCATGCGGTCCACCTCGTTGGCCTTCTTCCTCTCTTTGTGGATCAGTGCAAAGTCCACGTTGAGCCTGTCCGCTATGGAGGTCACTCTATCAGAGGGAGAGCACATGGCGTCAGAGCAAGACATGGAGGACCAGTGTTGTCGCTCTTGAGATTAGTGGGAATCTAATACATTTCTCCACACTGATACGGCCTGAAAAATGGCATGACTCAAACCCAACAACTGGAAAGTGAGAAGGTGTGTTTGTTGCTTTTCTTGAAGAAGTAGCAGTGCTTTGAACAAGTACATGTCCAGCATACACAGTAGTTCTCACATTTGCCAATCAAATTTTCTATCACCTTCCATCTCCTCCCCCTCTCTCGGATAATATCAAATTCAAAGCTCTGATATATCAAATTCAAAAACCGTTTTCACTAGTCAGTTCCGGCTCACCTCTTGGCACCCCCCGCGTCAGGTGAGACGATGGTGCAGTTCTTCCATTCCGGTATGTTCTCCTTGATCCACTTGAGTACGGCCGGCTCGGCGTAAAGGTTGTCAACCGGGATGTCAAAGAAACCCTGGAGACATGGACCCGGAGTCACACAGACAGACAGGGGTTAAAGAAGAAGCGGCTACAATGAGACAGACTTCTGGCCTGCTATGTCTGACAAGCATCTGATCCATGTTCATACATCTGATATCATTGGTTCAGCAATATGGGGATGTCATAACCTACTCGTTATATCTCCCTCTTCCTGTGATCCACTACAGTTGTGTGTAATTCATCATAATCCATAACCATTTACTAGAGGGTTTACTTAATATATATTATTAGGCTATTATCTGACACAGCGAGCCTCCACTGCCTGACCAGTGTCCGCTCCCAGAGCCACATGACTGGAGGGTCGGAATTGTTGAAGTGCCAGTTGGATGTACATGATGCTACGACACGCTTTGACAGTCTTGGTAGCACTATTAACATTAAACCGGGAACAATGACAGGCTAGGGAGTAGGGATGAAATTATTCACTGACACGCATTGATCCCCAAAGTTGAAATGTTTAAGATATTACCATTGTCATTTGCTAGATTAATGTTACTCAACGCACTGTTGTAATGTGTATTAACAGAAGAAATGTAATCCTCAGGGTAAGTAGAGCTGAACTGTGCAAAGCTTCAACAAACTGCCCCTCCACACCACCTGTTTATATTGGGTAAATCTTAACCTACACTCAGCTATAATAGAATATCAGACTAGGGAAATTCACTTTTGAAATTTTAACTATGGTTTAGAGACTAAAGAATTCCCTTTCAGAGCTTGGGCGTGGACCTTCTAACATTTCCACCGGAGTTCATTGAGAAGGATGCACCAGTATACTTGGCTGCAGTTTCATCTTGTCACGAGAGAACTGATAGCGCAGCCCCATGGGCACACATGTGGCTGGTGCGGTTCTGAAATGTTTTCTAAAAGACTTCTCTAAACCTAGTCACCTGCATGGGACTTGGCTTTGGAACCATTATAGATTGTGGATGTCAGGATCCTCTCCTACAACACATCCCTGCTCATTGTTTTGGCCTGGGTGTAGTGACCTGTGTTGACCCGGCGTTGCTCTGAGGAGGTGAAGAGGGGTCCTGAATCAGAGAATGAGGGCAGATCCGTGAACGTATCACCTGGGAAGTAGCGCTTTTGACGGGCTTGAGCACTCATGGGTCTGGAAAGGCAGGATTCCAGTGTGTGTTCAGGTGTCAGTGCCGTAACTAGTGTGTTGCTGCGAATCCCCTTCTTCAGGGAACGGTTATTACAGCCGCGTGTAAGTGTACGTTGCGCTAAATGATACCTTTAAATAATAGTAGGTAACTGTCTTCAATTAGAACACTTTTCAGACATTCTAAAGGTACGCAGAAGTCTCGGGAACATACTGCTTGTCCCTCCTCCTAACCTGGATCTGTGAGGCGTGGAGGTCCATGGTGATGATGTGGTCAGCCCCGGACACAGACAGCATGTTAGCCACCAGCTTGGCTGAAATAGGTGCCCGACTCTGAGAGGAAATACAGAGAAACATCACGTTTGACTTGCTCACATGATGAGCTGTAAGCCTGAAATCTAAAAGCTGTTTTGCTTACATTCCATTCTGGGCACTCTGTGTTATGCTGAATGATTACCGTGGCAAAAAAGTAGAGTGGTAACTAAGACTGGTACCCGGGATAATGAGCTTTGTCTTTACGCTTCGGTGTTCACCAGTACAACATACAAATACACTACCAGTTTCACAAGGATAGGTTATTCTACACTACAGTCACGTACCACGTTTTATATGGAAACCACTTCAAGCCAGGCAGTTTCTTGCAAGCCCAAGAAAAGTGTAACTGTACACACAGTCGATAACATTACACATTTGGCAGATACATTGTACAAGCAGCACATTCCATGGGAGAGACAAGGACATGCGCTACAAAAATCTGAAGAATGCAGGCAAATGACGGCAACAATGCAAACACCGTTGCCTCTATTCAGAATTCACATGGACTGAATTTATAAATCGATAGGGCGGCCAAACACGACACATGAAATCCAACAACAACCAGGCATGCTCCCATTCTCAACCATTTTCTGCGGCTGCCTGCCGGAGTCTCTCCATGCAGTCAGAGGCACCACCATGGGTAGTGACGTGGTAATGGCAGGGTTGGGTCTCAAACTCATATTCAAATTCAGGAAATGCACTGCTATTCATATTCCCAAATACTCAGTGCATTTCAGTAATTCACTTATTACTTTCTGATTTGAGCCCAATCCTGTATAATGACGGATGGTCGGCGACATGACAGTAGAGTAACTAGGCGTCTATCCCTCACCCCCACCTTGTCCTTCTTGTCCTGCCGCGCGTAGGGGAAACAGGGAATAACCGCTGTCACCCGGGAAGCTGAGGCAATCTTACAGGCATTGATCATGATCAGCAGCTCCATCAGATTATCATTGATCTCCCCACAGCCACTCTGAACGATGTACACATCCTCACCACGCACACTCTCCCCGATCTCCACACTGTCACGGAAGGTGAAACAGGGTAAACAACACTCAGTTAATTATAACATGACATTAGGGGTGTGGGCGATAATCATGAAACAGAGCAAACACAGGTGGTTTAGGATGAAAGGAGTTAGGAAATGTGCAGTTACAATACCACTAACTATTGTGGCGGAAGAACAGCAACGATTGAGTCCCGGGGTGATTTTAAGGTATTGTTTTACTTTTTGTTGAATATCGTGTTATTAATTTTCTGATGTGCCGACAAAAATATTTGAAACATGAAAAGTCGTGTGTTGCAGTAAATTAAATCAAACAGTTCATTCAATTATTGTTACAGTTTGTAATGTCATTTAGCGTTGGAAAATCTTCTGAAATTGGTATGGGAATAGTTCGCAACGACCTGAGCGCCAAAATGAACTCCAGTTATGCGTGATATAAACTACAAATTCCAAGCACCTTTGCGAGCAGCATTAAAAAACAGCACGCGCACATAATGTTCCTCACTCATTTTTCTGTAGCTACCCGTAACGTAAGCTTAAACATATTACTTATCTAGATAAAACACACACACTCACCATGTTTCTTGATTGCTAAATTTTTTGGTGACAACCTTCCCCAGTTCCATCCCAAGACGGTCGGCAATTCTGTGAGAGAGTTCCCGATGCGAGCTACCGCTAAATATCTTAATGTTCGGCATTTTTGTATATTCCAGGGCGTCGTTCTACTGGAGCTAGCTACAGTGTTTGTAGCCGCAATTAGCTTTGAGGGAAGTACAATCAATTAGTTCTAGCGAACTGTTCGAATTTGATCGCTAGTTGGTAGCTGTCACCAGGCTTGATGCGTTGCTTTCCTATCGACCATCATTTCCTTTTCTTCTTGACGCGTGCGTGGCCTGTGTCCTTCTTCCTGGTGGCGCGCACGATCACCAATCAACAAAACACCGCCCACTCCACGTGACTGTGACATCATATACCTAGATTTTTGCCCGGTAGTCTGCGACATCCGACAAGATGAAATTCTGCAAGTCTATTAGAGCGTCTTCTAGCATAACGACCAAAACCGATTAAATATATAAACATATTTTGGCCAATCCCTTTCTATCTACATTATTCCATGATAATTGATTAGTTGAAGATAATTAATCTGTACATGTTGGTTCTTTCCTAAAATGCCTACCCACGTTAGTAGGTACATATTGCCATTTTCTCTGCAGGGGTATGTAGGCGTCAAACGTGATGTTTGGGATGACATTATAAATGGCCTTCACAGTCAACATTAGTACTTTAGATTGATGCACTTGTCAAATGAGCATTTTCTTTGATGTCAATGTATTGCACTGCTCGGTAAAACACAGTACAATAATATACAGGCTATATCTTGCAACGACTTATTCTGTCGAGATAGACCACCACTTTTGATTATAAATGATGAGCTATATCCTGATCAAACCGGCTTCTTGTTTCGGGAAAATAAATAACACCTACTTAGAAGCTTTTCAGATCCTTGAGATCCTTCGGCCTGCACTTATGGACTACGTTCTTCAACTCATACTACAGGTTTTTATCGGGTAAGTATGACTAAGAACACATTCTCATTTTCAGGACCTGGAAACAATTAGAGTTAACTGCAGTTCTTAGAGAAAGAACAACAATATTCCACATTTCCAGCTCAGGGATTCACTATAGCAATCTTCTGATTACTGTCAGATGTTTTAACCATTAGGCCACCCTGCCACCCTAATAATTTATTTTTTGGCAACTATTCCAAGTATGCTATTTGCCCAGAGGTGGCATTTAATTGTTGATTCGGAGACCTGGTTATCCCCAGATGCAACAAATTCATGGAAATCTATATTCTGGATCCGTTTTGCCTTCTGAACCATTTTCCTCACTGCATTGTGTTTATTATGTTACAATATGAAATCAAAATGCAATTTTAGGAGTTTGCCGCTGATAAACACAAAAAGTCCATAATTTCAAAGTGAAAAACAAAATCTTCATATTGTTCTAATTTAATACAGAGAAAATAACTGATTGCATAAGTAAGTCAAGTAATTAGTTGAATTGAGTCCAAGTGTGCAGTTAAGGTTTCACTTGATTTCAGGTTAAATACACCTGTCTCTGGTAGGTCCCACAGTTGGCTAGTACAATTCCTAACAAAAACTACATCATGAAGAGGCAGCAACATTGAAAGCAAATCTGCAATACGGTTCTTCAAATGCACCAATCAGGGGTAGAATATAAGAACATTTCCAAAGCATTTAATGGAGAGATTATGCACAGCTATGAATCTGTCTAGAACAAGTCATCCTCCAAAATATTCCTTGACTTTTCAGGGCAAAAGGGCACTAGTCGGAGAAGCCACCATAGAGGCCTATGACCATTCAAAAAGAGTTAGTCTTCCACAGCTGAGCTGGAAAGTGGCAAAAAGAAAGCCATTCTTAAAAAAATACATTAAATCCTGGCTAGTGTTTGCCAGAAGGCATGGGGAAGACTCTGAGACCAAGTGGAAAAAAATTCTATTGTCAGATCAGAACATAATAGAGCTTTTTGGCCTCAACACTGAGTGCTATGTTTGGTGCAAAACCTATCAACGCTCATCATCCTGAGAACACCATCCCTACCATAAAACATGGTGATGGCAGCATCATGCTACTGGGATGATTGTTTGCATCAGAGCATGGAAAACATGAAGATATAGGGCAAAATGCATGCTGCAAAGTACTGAGAAATCCTGGAAGAAAACCTGCTGCTGAAGTCTTTAAGACAGCTGGGACTTGGGAGAAGATGCATTTTTCAGCAGGACAATGACTCCAAACACACAGCTAAATCCACACTGGAGTGGCTTAAAAACAAGAAAGGTGAATGTCCTGGATTTGCCCAGTCATATCCTAAACCACAATTCAGTTGAGAATATGTGGAAAGTGTTGAACATTTCCTAATTTCCTATTTCCTGATTCATAATGGTCTACTGCCATTTGTCTATTTTAATTCTTGAGTTCTGTGCTATTCTCAATAGGTCTTTTTCCTAATTTATCTACCCCAGTGAAGCAGAAAGTTTAAGATTGAGATGTACTTAAAAAAGGAAAATGTCTATCCATATTTAAATTTTTTGATTTTCTTTAGAAGAATTATTATGCATATCAATAACGTTAAATCTTTTTGAGAAAGTCGTTAAAAATAAACTTTTTCTTTAAACCATTGTATTATTAAAATAAACATAGTTTTCCCGTATTTCTAACAAAAAATATAGGTTATTATCAGTGTTGTTTAGGTTATAAAGCCTATCATGCATGTAGGTAATTTAGGATGTCACTGTACATTTTGTAGTACAGGTGAAATAAGGAAGAACACTTCAGTGGAAACAACATTTCAATCTAAACCAAATATAAATTTGACATGTGTTAGTATTATAACGTTAATATACTTTATTGCTATTATTTAACATGAGACATATACAGACAGAAGACAAAAGTTTGGAGAAGGTTATTGAGACAATAACAAACAAATATTTGTGGAAACAAACTATGTAATAGACACTGGAACATGTAACCATTATGTGAATGAAACATTGAGACACATTCACAATTTGGCAACAATCAAACTCAACAATGACAACTACACAAAATAGCCTATTTGTATGTTAACATTTATGTCAAAACAAAATGAAAACATTTGCTAGGGCCCACAATGAAACTGTAGTTTGATAATGTCAGTATTTTGTTTTTATAAAAATAAACATGTCCCATGCTTTACTCATTATATACTCTTTAAAATATATGTTTTTGCTATTAGTTTTCTATGGTATACTATAAATTATACGGTACAGACATGTTTTCTCTCTTATTTTACAAAACTGTGAAGAATTCAGGTCAATCTTCAGATCATCAGTTATTGGGATCATTTAAAAGTAGTGTTTTCCAGCCTCACAAATATTCAAACTCTTTTACAATATTTACATTGCAAGTGTAGAATAATACAACTCCTCAAATAATTTCCATTGCAAAACAATACTGGCATAATTGGCCTCCTCATATTTTTGTTAGTTTATAATCTGATATTCTCACATCAATAAAACTACCGTTAATAATATAGGCTACTCTGCCAATCGCCACCATCTGTCATTTGTACATTTCTGCTCCAAGTAGAAAGGTAGAACTGGGGAAACATGCAAGACAGTAGTACATTGAAAGAAAATCAAATGGAATGATGTGAATAGTGTCCTAGTATCAGAGTTTAACAGCTATGGACAAAGTTTGAGTGCTCAATGTTCAATTCAGGCTAACTGAAGTTTGCTTTGATCCAACAGGATGAGACAGAAAGAAGTTTTCAGACAGAACACAAGGGGTTAGTTTTATTAAAATACATAGAAAACTACTTTGTGTGTATGTGATTTTTCAGTATGTCCTGTATTGCAGAATTGGTAACAGCAAACAGAGAGCAAAACTGATCAAGTGAAACGTTTGTGACACAAATTCTGTAACATTATTTTTGAGGAGAATATGGCAGCTTGGATCCTTTATAAGATGAAATAATTCATTAAACTGGAGATGTATGTGGAGTTGTTTTCTAGCCCAGTGGTGAGTATACTGAATATAAACAAAACATGGGATCACATTCACAGTACTTACTATTGTCATGTGAACAGAATCAGATGCTGAAGGTTGTGCAAAAGTCTAAGGCTAAGCTTACTAATGTGAAACTCCATTGAGGTGAGGTGCCAATTTGATGTGGATTCTGATTATTGTGTATGTTTCAAACCAGGATTACAAAATGTGATGTTGACTACACCTAATACTGCAGCCAGAAGTTGCATTTGTTTACTTCATCAAGAAGATTCTTCCTTTGCAGACTGGCTAGCTGCTAGTCATTTTGAGTTTTTGCTACATAGTATGCCTTGACTAGATGTTTCATACCAGATTTCTTCTGCAGGTGAGTAAATGGGCCCCATGTTTGCCTTCTATCAAACCAGTTTGAATGTGTGGATTTCCAATCTCAATGAGGTACAATTTCCAACACTGTGAATGTGACAGAAAACGATGTTTTGTGCGACAACAGTTAGAAAATTTAACAAACACATTAACATCTAACCCACGCTTTGGACTATTTAATTCACAGAATTCGCTACTTTGACGTTTTCTCTGCGTTATTTTAGCCCAGAGCACATTAACATTTTTGAAGATTTATTATAGATGTATTACTCTTTATATCTGTTATAATCAATGTACAGTAATTGTATACATTTTATTACATTTTATAACTCTCCACAGAATTTTATACTTAAAAGATATGACTTAAAATATACATAGAAAACAATATGAAGGACCTTTTTAAATGCAATAGTTTACAAGGAGTGGTTAGCCCTGTTTTTCACCCATTGTTTTAGAGGTGTGGGTGCTTGCAACTTTTGAGCAATACAAGCCCACTAGGGTGCCACAGTCCCTGTAAACATTGAATGGAGCAGTTGCATTGCAATTTTTGCTGAGAATGGATAATTTCACGTCCTGTAAAAACATGTAAGCAATAAATAAGTAATGGACTATGAGAATGGGGTCCCACCCACACTCCCCGCTGTCGTATATGATCAATCATTATTAACTCCATTGGTTCCATCTCTACTGGGTGGAAAGTGTTTTAATGGGACGAGAGAGGGAACCCATGTTACTGGTGGTTGTAATGACTTGGGGACTCACGCTCTTGTTAGGTAGGCTACTGGAGTGGCCCATTGCTTCCTCAGCTGCGCGCAATAGCAAAGTGTAATTGATAGCGACCTCTTCAACCTTTCTTAGTAGCTGCAGCCTTTGGGACTCTGAACGCACACCTCTCACCAGCTTGATGAAGGTCTGAGTCAGTTCGCAGAGTACAAGGAAGCTGGCTGTGACAACGCTAAGCATCCGTGTGGGGCTCTTTTCAACACTTGCCACCCGCCGACATGCTGCCCTGAACTCTTTAAAGCGCACCGCCAGCTCCTGCTTGTACTCAGCAATCCTGGATGGTTGTAGACGTGATTCGTTGTCTGCCTGTGGGCTATTAGCGCACTGTCGCAGGATAGCTAGCAGCTCGTTAGCATCTAATTGGGCATTGAGGAAACCGTCTGGGAGGCTGAACGTCTTCCCCTGCAGGGACTGGACCCTTGCCAGACTCCCCTCCAGTGTCCCACAGGCCCGGAGGTCAATCTCTTGTGTCTGTGGCTCCTCCTCTTCCTCCTCCTCCTCTTCCTCCACTTCTTCATCTTCCCCGCTACAGCCCTCAGCGTGGAGGACCTGCAGTGTTTTGCTGACAACGTTTCGAGAGTCCAGTTGCATCCCAGGCAAGACCTGGAGGGGAATGGAGTAGGAGAGCTCTTCCTTCTCGCTGCTTTCATCCGCAGCTTCACACTTCCTGTAGCAGAAACAGAAGGAGCAGCACTTCTCCCTGTCATCTCCATCCTCGCTAGGCAGTCCCAGAAGCACTTCAGTTGGTGCCCCCTCTCTGCTTTCCCGCAGCAACTCTTCTCCCTGGATGAAAAACACTCCTTTCTTTCCCTTTGCTTCGGCAGCAGCTGTATGAGTTTGAGTGTGAACAGGCTCCACGGGCGTTGGAAGCCTGAGTCCTGTGGCCCTGACACGCTCCATCTCCTTTTCCAGACTCTTGGATTTGGGTTTGACCTCAGCATACAGCGGTGTGCCTTCAGCGTTGTCCACCTCCCCGATGCTATACCGCCTTTGGAGCTTCTTGTACTGTGGCGCGCCAACACAGTCTGGTGTGCGAGAGGTGCAGGTAGGCAAGCAAGAAGCTTGCTCCCCCCTGGGCTCTCGCGACTCTAGACTGGATGAGCGGATCCGGGTGGTCTTGATTTCTAAGGTCTGAGGTCTCCTTGGACCTCCCTGGGCATGAGGGATTTTGGAGGTTGCTGGAGGTGTCTTGGAGAGGGCTCTCTCTCTGCCTCTGTGCTGCTGTGGTTCTGCGGTTGAGCCAACTGGCGTGTCTGGCAGTCGGATTCCTCTGCACATTCTCTTGCAGTCACAGCTGCGTCGCTGCTCCCGAGAGATGCCGGGGGCTTTTAGCACTGGACTTGTACGAAGCTGGCAAGCACAAGGGGTACCTGATGGGACTGGTGAAGACCCCTGGGGTAGGTACTCGCCCCCGGAAGACTTGGGCTTTAAAAGTTCTTCCAGAAACTCAAGTTCATACTGCCGGACCTTCTGCAGCTGGGCTCGGCGTTCATCAGTCTCTCGCCTCATTCGAGCTGGGAATGTGGCTGACAGAAGGTTCTTGATACTCAGGAATGGGGCACTACGTTGGGCCTTTCCTTTAGTGCCTCCCTGCTTCTTGTTTTCAGCAGCTGGTAGAGTGGAGACTTTGTCCACAGTGCAGGTAGGGTTTGTGGGGTCTCCCAGGAGGGGTAATGACTTTAGGGGGCATTTCTGTGGCTCGGCATGAGCTTTACCCTGGGAACTGTCTGTCTTGGCCTCTGCTGCATCCTTTCTCTCAGCTTTCACAGGCATGTGTGGGGTCTTGGTTGGCAACTGGAGGTTGGGCTTGGCCAAAATGGGGTCTGCCCCGCCTCCGGCTGCTCTTGCTGTGTTGTCTTTGCTGCTAGCCAGCTGGAGGCCTTTGGCCCGATTACGCTCATCATTGGTTGGGGAGGAAGAGTGGAAGACCACCAACTTCTGGGTCTGTGGATCCTTCAGTCTTAGTTGTTGCCCAGGTTCTCTTACAGGGCATGTGCAGAACAGGTCATCGACAGGCAAGAGGTCTTTAGCACTTGAGGGCTTGATGGTCTCACTAGAGGCAGTCTCGGCATCTTGGCACATGTTTGTGGGGCAAATCTTGGCAGAGGCAGTTCTGTCTACAGGCAAGAGAATAGGTAAGGCTTTATTGGTAGGATCTGGACTTGGAAGTGAGGACTTCTTCACCTTGACCCCCGCACTGGGATTTGGGCTAACTTTGCCAACATCAGAACAGGGTGTCCTCTGATCCTTCACATCCTGGGGTGCCTGCCCTTGAGCAGACACTTTTGACACCACTGCTGACTTTGTTGGGAGATCTGAGGTGCACACTTTGCTGGGCTCTGGTTTTGCTGCCTTGTTCTCATCCATGCTCGGCTCACTCTGGGTTGGGTCTTGTGTAACGTTACTCCCTTGTTCAACTGGGTTAGGACCTTGACTGGGAGTCTCCTGACTAGCTCTGAGTTTTAGGGGAACAGTCTTAGTGAGGATCACTTGTTTTGGGGGGCAGCCACCGTGAATCTGACCCATGGAGAATGCACCACTCCCTATTGTCTGGGTGGTGCAGCCAGGTATGGCCAATGGGAAGTCCCTACGACTGAAGATATGATCTTTGTTGATATGGTGGGCCAGCAGGTAGGCCTGGTTCTGGTGCTGCTTCATGGCCGATACCATCTCTGACACGTCTGTTAGCTCTGAGGAGTTGGTCTCGTGTCCTGAGTCCAACGATGACTCCGGTGTAATCGCTGCCAGTACGATCAACCCTAAGAAAAATGGAAACACAACAATATCAGGGTCAAATGGAAGTCATGCAATGTTACTGAGAGGAGTAAAACACATGAATTGACAGCTGTGAAATGGCACAAAATGTACTGTTTCTAAGTAATGACTTTTAAAATGATTTGATGTTTTTATTAGAGCTCCGTAAACAAGTATGCAGTTAAAATCTTCCCTTTTTTTATTTTTATTTAATTTTTTACATCAAACTGAATTGTATTCAAGACTGATTAGCTACTCAATATTTCCAATACTTGTGGTTCTGTTGCTATCAAATTAAAGACAAAATACTTTGTAAAGCAATTTGTTTGTCCCGTCTCGGTTTAGAGATAGAGCTTGAATTTTTTGGTTGTGCCATCAAGCCAGTAAAGCTATGAAAATGATCAGACACTGAACCTTAAAATAAACCTTTGGCACTGAAAAGATTATGATAAGCCTCCAGGAGATCCCTTTGGCATGACTTGGCATGTTGACCTGCGGTCTGAGCTGGCGGTTGGTGGTGATGTGGGAAGTCCTCTGACGCGGCAAGAGCCTCCAGTGCCTGTAGAGTGGACACTAAAGCATCATCGAGCTCCTGGGCATGGTCTCGCACTGTCCTGGTGGACACGTTGTCTATCAAGGTCACTGGGACATCCTCTCGAGCCGGTACAGCGTCTGTGGCAATAGCCTTGACACTGGTCCTGGCGGCAGCAGCCCCGGTTGCCATACTTGAACTGGGGATAGGGGCAGAGACGGGGTTTGGCTGAGACCTCCGTCCTCTCTTTGTGTCGTCTTCATCCGAGCTGTTGTCCCTAAACCCAGGAGGAGGGGCAGCAATCGCAGGTTGGGGCGGCTGCAACTTCTCTCCTTCATCCACCACCTCTTCATCTTCCTCTTCATTCCCTGGGGGAGGCAGAGCCATAAGGTCAACAGCACCTCCATTACGGGAGGCACAGGCATTGGAGCAGTGCTTTGATGAAGCGCCGCCGCTTCCGCCATTCACGGCTACATCCACACCGTCTGCCTGCAACCTGGCCTTGCAAGAGTCACAAAAGAACCGTGCAGTCCGCTGGGACTGCCCCATGGTTTGGGCTCTGTTCCTAAAGGCAACGGAGCTCTCCTGAACAGGGCTCTCTGGCCTTCCAGCGATCGCCTCTGTGCTCAGCAGCGTTGGGTCAGATTTGGTACGGGGCCGCCCTGGTGCCTCTTGGGAAATTAAGTTCTCGTTGATATCGAGTTCACCCTCCGCCTGCGTTTGGAGCTCCTGCAGCTGTTGTTGCTCTCGGAGATGAACATGGCATAGACCCAGGTGTTTGGACTCTGCAGCCAGTGGGGCCGTTGTCTTCTGGGAGTGGGACGCTGGGTCTCTCGTCTGGGGTCTTTCCCTCTCTTCTCCTCGGCGGTCCCCACTGGATGCCGCTGTGGCACCAGAGCGCGGGTGGGCGTGGTGAGAACTTCTGTAATCTGAGGACAGAATTGTCAGAGCAGTTGAGAGGCTGCGAGGAGAAGAATCACATGGAAGGATGGAGTAGTAGAGGCGCAGGCTGGTGGAGTTTTTCAGAGATGGATGTTGAAGATTGGAGTTGGAAGTTTGAGGTTAAAGTCTGGTGGGATGTTATGGGATACGGTGGCCTTCATCTCATGCAGGCACACCACTACAGCAGATGGAAACAGAGCTGTGCCTGTTTGAATATTACATGTATATTTGATTACAGAGAGAAAAAGCAATAATGTTACGTCTATGCAAGGAGAAGGGAGAATATAATCCAATGAAGATGGGGTCTCAGGATGGAGATGGGAGGAGCGGCAGAAGAGGTGATTAGTAGCTGTTTATGGTTTAGGTCCAGGTGCATAGATGCATTATGGAGAAGCAGGTCACAGTCCAGGTAGATTAATCAAAGTTAGTTGCAACACAATAACATGCAATGCCTCACTTTCAGACATAAACTGTTCAACAGGGGTCAGCTACAGGTGATTGACTCAAAACACCCAGGTAATTTTCTAGCCCCTTTAATGTTTTTAGGTGTGTGTGTGTGTGTGTGTGTGTGTGTGTGTGTGTGTGTGTGTGTGTGTGTGTGTGTGTGTGTGTGT
>JACXGI010006779.1:9189-40422 GCA_016801175.1 Esox masquinongy
AATTTTCGGAGATACTGAATTTGGGATTTTCATTAGTTGTCAGTTTTAATCATCACAATTAAATGAAATAAACATTTGAAATATATCAGTCTGTGTGTAATGAATGAATATAATATCCAAGTTTCACTTTTTGAATGGAATTACTGAAATAAATCAACTTTTTGATGATATTCTAATTATATGACCAGCACCTGTATTACACATACAAAAACATTGTAAACACAATCAATTGAATGTAGTTTTTTCCTGGTTCTTCTAAAAATGATTGCTAGCTTGTACATTTGGGACTGAACTGGATCTAACATCAAATATGGTCCACGTTTTTCCATCATAGATTTCATCCTAACTTCTGCTGGCATCTTGGATTTTCTAGTTTTTATTCTGCATTGGTGAAGCAAGTCATCCCTCTCCCCGTGCAAGCTTAACTATGTGATTATTGTAGGGGTATTTTCATAAAATTTTATTTCACATTAACCTGATGAAGAGTAGACAATGTCTCGTGATCACTTGTATATTAATTGGGTGTTAATTGATGAAACATTAAACCAGGGCTCATATTATCCCAAACAGTCTAATTGTCTTTGTCTAATTTTTCTAATTGTTAAGAGAGAGTGATAAACTGTACTCTTGCTCTGGCTCGACTACTGCCCCCATGGTCAGTGCAATGAGTGGTTGTTATCTCTATTGAGGACAAGGACCCGTGGCTTGTCCTTGACTCTCTTGGGAAATCTTGGGAGAATGAGAGAAATCACACCACCAATATTTCCACCAGTGGTTTGGGGGGCGGATCCCAGAGGTTTGGTGGAAGATTGGAGAAGGATCCATCCAGAAATTAGCATAATGGGAGGAGCTAATATCATTGCATAACCATACTGTATAAAAGTGTTTCCGAAGTGTGGAAGTCGGTTGTTCTGCAGACCAACATGGGTTGGTTGCTCTGCAGATCAGCACGGCTTTATTACCTTAATAAAGTCTACTATTGAATTCACAGACTCCTGAGTTGTTTGAAAATGTTGGGGGGAAGAAGGGGAACAATTTTCCACAACATTATCAACCCAATTTGAAACAGTCATTTTTGTCTTCTCATGTGTCTCATTCTTATAGATTTAAGGAGGGGCTGAAGACCCTTAAAAAATCTTAGCCTTTGCAACAGGTGCTAGTGTCATCCCTCCAGTTGGCTTCTCCCCTCAACCATCAATTGATTTCCTGCATGATCACTCCGTCAGCCCCAGACGCCATTTGCCTATGGCTAACACCTGCATCAACTGCCTTAAGTTGCTGCTGCTTGACACATATGAGGATTTTAGGGAGAGTATGGACTTTGCATTAGGTAACACACAGGGGTTTGGTAGAGAATAATGTGGGAAACTTGTCTGTTCCAAGTACCCTTTTGAGGATGTTTCAGTTAGACAGGTTTAATATGGACTGTGAACATACAACCTTCTGTTTTGTTTTTTCTTTGAAAGATTAGCCATTTGCAGAAACATTTTGCATTTGTTGCAAACTGTTTGGCAAAAAGAAGTCACCTTTTTCATCGATAAGCACAAACCTCATTTTTTTTTTTTTAACATCCAATGCATTCATGGGCTGTATAAAATATATTCTTTTGTCTGTTTCCTTTTTAATCAACTAACTAAAACCTTGAATATATTTGACTAGTCCTGCATAGTTGGGAGGTATTTTTTGTTGTTGTTTTGTTTAGGATTTAAAGGCACAGTAGTACAAAAACAATTCAAATGTTTGTTACATTATTGAGTCTGTTGTCAGGCAAATTGTTTAGCACTTTGCATAAAAGCGCTTATAAATGCAACAATTTACCATTTATCTGTTACAAAACAACCCAGTGTTGTAACACTCGGAGCTTTGTTATTGTTCACTAAGAAAATTCACCAGGCCTAAATATAATTGTATGCTATGGCTATAATCATCACTCAGTGGGTCCACTGTCTCTTGAATTCTGTTCATAACTGTTTGATTTACATTAGTCATTTACTGGTACAACAATATTGTTTTCAGTCTCTAACTGTAGAGAGGTGTTTTCATTGATTTCCAAGGTGTTATTTCTTTCAAAAATGTTTATGTAGTGTAGACAAAACAGATGGAGTTCATCTGTAGAATCCAGTATGCCCTCATTTTCCATGAAGGTGAAGAGGTTACTGAAGTGGAATGAGACAACTCTATTTAGCTCTGCCCACAGTCGTTCTATTCTCTGATTGTGGACACTGCGTCCAGTAACGACACTGCCTCTGTTTAACCCCCTTCTCTCCAGCATATACCGGGCAACCCCTGTGTTCTCCATGCCATGGTCACAGCATACTCTTTAGGGAAGGTCAAAGCTCTGTACACCAGTACAAAACAGTTCCACTACACTTGATGCTCTTTTGTTATTGAGGCACTGCAAGTAAATGATGGTCTGACTAAAGCCATCAACGCATCCATGAAAGACCATTTTTCACCTCACCAATTTATGGTTTCCGTCTATATGCCGGTGGGGCGAAAAATTGACAACACTTACTATTGTATTTACCCCTTTGATAGACTGGCACACTGGCCAGTGTGTACCCTGCCTCTCGCCCAATGTCATCTGGGATTGGCTCCAGAATTTGCATCTCCATAGAATTAATACTAATGATTTTAGTGATTTCCTGAGTTGTCCATAAGCAAAGCAGAGGGAAAAATCAAAATGTTTCCGTCTGCTTTGGTTCTCATGAAAGGAAGGTCATGGGGATGTTTGTTCAATCTATGGTTACATTCAATAGATATTCTTTATGTGAAATCATATGGTGTTGTAAGCTTTGCAGCCTGTTGGCTGTGAGCTTACAGCTGTGTGTGTTTTATCGTGCAATCAAAACACATTGGTTTGGCAAAACTAAGAAAAACCGGTTAAATTCCCCTGCTTCCAACTATTTCCAAGTCATTTGTCAGGTCCTGCCGACGGGCCTCTTGACATCTTTTTGCGCCTGGAGCCCACAGTCAGGGCCTGACCACAGAGGTGCCTCTTGGCATATCTGCACTTCATTTTTTTTGTCCCCAATTTGAGGCAGCTGTCCTGCGTTGCCTCTTATTGGGGACCCTATTAAAAACTGTATTAAGAATACTTATGATTGTGGCTGTATAATATACATTATTATTCTGTAATAGGACATTCTGCATAATGAGTACTTTTACTTTAGGAACTTAAAGTATAATTTGATGCTAATACTTGTGTAAATTTACTTAACATTTTGAATGCACTTTTACTTGTAATAAGTACATTTACAAAACATCTGAATACTTCTTCCACCTCTGCTGTAAGAATATTATTACATTGATATATTAACAGTGTGTGTATTCTAAGAACCAAATTTGATGTAATATCACAAAATAATCACCGTAATTGATTGGGTGTTTGAACATTGTAAATTCTTCGGCGAATAACACGGCGGCGACGGGAGGCCCGTCCAGTTGGGTCAAGCTGTTGCAGGTAACGTCTCACACGCCAACACTGTATTCTGATGTTGCGTGATCGAAGGCTTCCTATTTCATATCTTTATCCTGCATTTGGGGTGGTTTGAAGGATCCCATTAACAATGTCAGTCAAGGCCTCGTCAGACATTTCTGTATAGGTCAATGGTCCGATTTGAAGTTGCTGTCTGTGCCTGTACAATGTCCTGCTAATTCCAAAGCATACCGCTATTCTTTGCCAACTCATTCCAAGGGACAAACAGTAGTTAATTTGTTCATATAATATATTGTACTGAGGGCGACCAGGATGACCAGTTCTGATTGTTGGCGGTAGTCTTGACATAAACATATCCCTTTGTCTCATTTCCACTTATCTTGAGTTTTCATATGAATTTATGATGGAACAAAAACATGCATACAGTGCCTCCAGTGCACCTAAGTTTCCTTGACTCTCACCCCCTTCTAATTGCTGGCTAAGTGAGAGAAAGAAATAAATTGTCTGTGTGTATCCACTAAGCTCACAGAATAATCTTTCTAAAATCATGCTGTCATGTCCCACGCTGTCAGTTTCCCTTACAATGTTCTGAACACACCTCATTGTATTAGTGAAAATAATAGTAATCTGTACCTCCTCAGAGCTAGCAGTGCTCTGAGGAGGTACAGGCTTTATTTTTAGGGCTGTAAACCAATCAAGGAAAGAGGATTTGAACTGTATTCCTGTTTGATCAAACTAACTTCCTGTTTAATTATACCTTTTCACACATGGTACAATTCCCTCTCACATGAACCATCATCATTTCTCTTCTGTTTTCCATGTCTGCTATTTGGTGGAGATGGTCCTTGGTCGAGGACGGGTTACAAAGATTTGAAACATCTTTCTGAGAGGATTGCAAAACATGAGAGCAGCGGGAGTCATCTGGACAATGCTGTGAAATTGGCCTTACTTGGAAGGGTAAATGTCACAGCCCAAGATGACAGTGCATACAGGCGCTCCATTGAGCAGCATAACAAACAGGTGGAGGAAAACAGGTACGTTCTCAGTCAGATCATAACATGTATTAAACTGTGTGGAAAATGTGAAACCGCACTGCGGGGGCACGACGAGTCGGTGGACCCCTGAATCCTGGAATATTCAGATGCATTTTCGAGACTATGTGTGAAGGCGATTCGAGACTTCAGAGGCACTATGACGCTCAGCCCATCTTCAAAGGGACATCGAGCACTGTACAAAACAAACTGTTAGACTGTATGTATGAAGTGTACAGGGAGGATATAGCCAAGCAAGTGGACGAGAAATCAGTTGTTGGCATACAGGCAGATGAGACAACTGATGTCTCCTGTTAATCACAAATGGTGGTTGTGTTGCGATACATGTTGCCTGACAACACAGTGACAGAGAGGTTTTTGGAGTTTGTGGAAGTCAAAGATAAAACTGGACTCGGCCTCTCTAATAGCATCAAGTGTATGCTGGAACCACTGAAGCTGGGAGAAAAACTGATCGCTCAGACTTATGATGGTGCGGCTGTAATGAGTGGAAACGTCCAAGGGGTACAGACACTAATGAAAGAGACATACCCACATGCCCAGTTAGTTCACTGCTATGCTCACCAGCTGAACCTGACCTTGCAGCAACTTTGTTCGGCAAGGATGAGCATCCTGAAGGTGTTTTTTGCAGATTTAACTGCTTTTGCCACCTCCAAAACGTGTTGCGGCACTTGCTGAGGCAACAGAGGGAACAGAGACGCATTCCAAGGCCACCCGCTGTACAATGGAACTTTAAAAGTAGAACTGTCAATGCAGTTTGGGAAAACCGTGCTGCGCTGCGCTGCTCCTGTGTATGGAAGACATACGCACACAACCAGAATGGGATGAAGCCACCATAAGTGAGGCATACAGCCAGTCAAAAAAACTCTGGGACCGAGCCTTTCTGCAGCTGCTGGAATTTTTTTTCTTCCTTATGCCAGAAGTGGATGTTTTATACAACACTCTGCAAAAATGGAGCATCGATGCATCTGGGATTAGCAGTGCGCTCACCTGTTTCAAGGAGAATGTCCAGAATATGCGGAAGCAAACTGATGAATGGGCTGCCACCGTTCACGATGGAACAGATGAGCCATGCCGACGAGTAACTAACACAGCACCAGTGATGAAGGAGGCATGCGACACAGTCATCTCCCAGGTGGAGCAGAGGTTTTCACAAAGCGAACACCTGATCGCTGCCAAGCTGGTTGACAGCTCGCTCTTCCCACAATTTGTCCTGTCATTCCCTACATCTGAGCTTAACTGTGTGTTTAAACAATGGCCTCTAGGAATTGAGGAAAAGTTGAAGTCTGAGCTGACCACTCTGTACCGCCACACTGAGCTTCACACTGGTAAGACTGCCCTGTCTCTGTTAAGATCCATCCATGAGAACAACCTAGAGGAGGCTTTTGCTGAGACTGTCACTGCTGAAAACTATCATAACAACACCTATGACGACATCCAAGTCAGAGAGGAACTTTTCCACCTTGAAGAGGGTAAAAATCTTCACTCGCAATACCATGGGACAGCCGCGACTCAACGCATTGGCCATGTTGTCCATCGAAAGCCAGCTGATTCAGCAGCTACATGACTTCATTCCCAAAGTCATCGAAAAGTTTGCCCAGAGGAAGAACCGGCGTGCCACCTTTCTCTTCAAGTGAGCCCTCAGCCTTGGTGAGTGAAAGCATATTTTATCATCCTGCCTTTGTGGTGCTGGTCCGTGCATTGGTCATATTTTTGTGCTGAATCGATTGATATAGATGGTGACGAGTGTCAGTGTGTCCATGCTTGTCTATTAAGGTTGTTGTCATAGAATGGATCTCTATTCCTAAAAAGTTGTCTTTCCGCTTAGTTGTGGCCTTCAGAGGTGTTGAGCTCATTGCTGTTCGCATATGGCCCTGTAGGCACATTGGTTCTGAGCTTGGTTGCATTCCTAATTTAGGTTTGTAAATGTGACAGTGGTAATTTTACATGTGTGTGAGAGAGAAGGAGAGCAATTACACAAGAAGGTCTCTCTCCAGTATGTGTACTACAACACCTGGTAGAAGCCGGCCGCTCTGTCGTTAAAAGTGTTTTGTGGAGCCACGCTGTTTGTTGATGTGTTAAATAAACACATCAGTAGCAAGAGGGAGTTTTGAATCTTTCTGGTATGTATCGTATATTTTGAAATGGTTTGTGCCCCACCAATTTTTTACGTATTAAAACGCCACTGGATACATACAAATACTTAGTTGTATGGTTAGGCAGTTCCATCTCTTTTCATCCCCACATAAACCACCTCCAATCTAAAATTAAGTCTAGGATCGGCTTCCTATTCCGCAACAGGGCCTCCTTCACTCATGATGCCAAACTTGCGATGGTGAAAATGACCATCGTACCAATTCTAGATTTCAGTGATGTCATCTACAGAACTGCCTCATACTCTCTCCTAAAAAAACTGGATGCAGTATACCACAGTGCCATAGCTTCCGTTACTAGAGCCCCATTCAACACCCACCACTGCAACCTCTACGCATTAGTTGGCTGGCCCTCATTACGTTTTCGGCGCTTAACTCACTGGTACCAACTCATTTAGAAGTCCTTGCTAGGCAATGTCCCGCCATAACTAAGCTCACTAATCACCATTGCTCTACCTACCCACAGCCTGCGCTCAAGCAGATACATCTCTCTGGTCAACCCAAAAGCCCCCTCCTCTTTTGGCCGCCACTCTTTCCTGTTCTCTGCTGCCAACGACTGGAACGATTTACAAAAAACCCCGAAACTTGAAACTGTTGTACCTCTCACTGCCTACCAAAGTAGGTCTGTCTGAGCTCTTGTCCGATCACTGTGTTAACACTTGTCCATCATTCATGCATTGTTTTGCACATCCTTACTGTCACGGATCTGTCGACAAACAGGAGCCAAGCACAGGGAGGTAGCTTGCTTTCTTTTATTTAGGTGAAGCAAGCGTAGTAGGGTGCCAAACAGGCAGGCATGAAACACACTGAACTAAGTATAGTGTCCAGTAAAAGGAATGAACATAGAAGTCGACAGACCGTCTCTAAAACAAACAATAACCCACAAAACCCCCCTAACAATCCGACAAACATATACCTAAACACATCAGTAGCCTTTACCGTGGTTGGGGTCGGCCAATTACGCACGGCTTCAATGCAGTCCATCTCCATCTCCCCCCCTGTCGCAGAGAGGCGGTATCCCAGGACGCAGACGGATTGCTAGAAGAAAAGGCACTTCTCAGCCTTGACATACAAGTCATGCTTCAGCAGTCTTCCAAGCACCCGACGGACCAGAGTGACATGTTGCTCGCGAGAGGCCGAGTACACCAAGATGTCGTCGATGTACGCCAGAACCCCGCGACCCCACATGTCCCTGAAGATCTCGTTAATGAATGCCTGGAACACTGATGGAGCATTCATAAGACCGTACGGCATGACCAGGTATTCGTAATGGCCAGTCGTAGTGCTAAACGCTGTCTTATACCTGTCTCCCTCTCGGATACGCACCAGATTGTAGGCACTTCGGAGATCCAATTTCGTAAAGAAGCGCACGCCATGCATAGATTCCACCACAGAGGAAATGAGAGGGAGTGGGTGAGAGTACCGGACGGTGATCTGATTGAGTGCACAGTAATCTATGCATGGGTGCAGACCTCCGTCCTTCTTCTTTACAAAAAAGAAACTCGAGAATGCAGGCGAAGTGGAGGGATGGATGTACCCCTGCCGCATGTTTCCATAGCCTCGGTCTCCGCATGAGACAGGGGGTACACCTGACCCCTGGGCAGTATGGTGGTCAATGGCACAATCCCAGGGCCCATGGGGTGGTAATTTGGTGGCCTTTGCCTTAGAGAAGGCCTGCGATAGGTGGGAATATTCAATTGGAATGGGAATGTTGGAGGCGCTCTCAGGACTTTCCACCGTGGTGGCGTTCAGCGAAACCGGAACACACCTTCCCAGACACTCGGGCGACCACCCCTCGATGGACCTACGGGGCCAAGACACAGAAGGGTTATGCACAGACAACCAAGGAAGCCCTAACACAACATGACAGTAGGGGGTGTCTATGACGTAGAAGGAGATCTGTTCGGTATGGGGGTGCTGAGTCGTCATGGTAACCGGAATGTTGGCCTGACGCACGAAACATGGACGGGCAATGGCTGGTCGAGCGTGGTCAGCGGAATGCGTAGGGCACTCGCCAATGCCCTGTCCATAAAATTACCCACTGCCCCCGAATCTATGAGGGCCTTAAGCGGAGTAGAACTAGGGAACATAGGGAAAAACACAGGAATGAGCACTTGCGTGGTGGACAGTGGGGATGAGGGTTGTACCTGGGGTGGTGCATGAGATCCTGTGCTGCCACTTCCTGGACCTGAAAGGCGCAGGTGACAATATGCCACGTAGTGCTCCCTTCTGCCACAAAAGGTGCACCGCTCTGGGCGCCTCCCGGGTCCCCTCTCTGTGTCCCGGAGTCCTGTGCCGCCCAACTCCATGGGCGTTGCTCAGGCTTGTGAGAGGGATGGAACGGGCGCGACCAATCCGGTGCGCCCTCAGGTGGAAGAGGCGTTCACCCGCATCCCTGCCCTCAGGGGATGGTCGAATACAGAAGAAAACAAGCGTCTCCATACTGAGTTGGCCCACTCCAGTGCTTGGCCGGTGAGGCAGGAAATGAGGGCCGACACCCTCTCGTGCCCCGTGGCCGAGGGAGCTGTAGTGGAGAAATAAATACCCAGCTGGAGGAGGAATCCTTGGCAGCGGGAAGCAGTCCCATCATAGGCCTGTGGCAGTGAGAGGCGGACGGCCCCCGTGGAATCCCGGGGGGGCAGAGCTGGCGGCGAGGGTGCAGCGGACGCGCTGGAGGGTGGTTCCGAGGCGTGCGGGGTCAGGTCCAGGCGGCTGACGGCACGCAAGACCTGGTCCATGGCCTGTGCCAAGCCGCTCTAGCATCTCCCCGTGCTCCTTGACACGGTCGATAATTCCCGTGAGTTCAGGACGGCCTGCTGGCTCCATTTAATTGTTGGGTGGGTTATTCTGTCACGGATCTGTCGACAAACAGGAGCCAAGCGCAGAGAGGTAGCTTGCTTTCTTTTATTTAGGTGAAGCAAGCGTAGTAGGGTGCCAAACAGGCAGGCACGGAACACACTGAACAAAGTATAGTGTCCAGTAAAAGGAATGAACATAGAAGTTGACAGAGCGTCTCTAAAACAAACAATAACTCACAAAACCCCCCTAACAATCAGACAAACATATACCTAACATAATGGCACAAAACGAGGAACAGGTGCGCTGGTAGCAGAGGGAAGGGGGCGGTGGCTTCAGAAGGCCGGTGACGCCGACTGCCGGAGCCTAGGCGCACCAGCAGGGGGAGCCCCAGGGGAGGGAGTCGTGACACTCTATTTTCTCTGTTATTCCCCCCATTGCATAGTAGCACAAATGTTACCTGGACTGCTGTCATATTTGTTTTATGCTCTTTTGCACTATTCCATTTACTCAGGTATGCTCAAATACTCAGGGGTTATTCCCCCTGCTGTTACTGCTATACAATCTTTGCATTCTGATTGATTTACCTTGCACAAACTGTACAAACTCTTTACTACATTCAGTATTTTTATATAGACTCTATTTTATTTGTATTTTGTCATTGCCATACCACTTTGAATAAAGAGTCAATGTACAGTTTGTGCACGGTGATGTCTATCTGTATTATATTTAGGCACGTGAGCATCAGAACTGGACCATGGAGCAATGGAAGAAGGTGGCCTGGTCTGATGAATTACGTTTTTCACATCACGTTTTTTACATCACGTGAATGGCCGGGTGTATGTGCGTCGCTTACCTGAAGAACACATGGCACCAGGATGCACTATGGGAAGAAGCCAAGCCGGCAGAGGCAGTGTGATGCTTTGGGCAATGTTCTGCTGGGAAACCTTGGGTCCTAATATTCATGTGGATGTTACTTTGACAGGTACCACCTACCTAAGCATTGTTGCAGACCATGTGCACCCTTTCATGGCAACGGTATTCCCTGATGGCATTGGCCTCTTTCAGCAGGATAATGCATCCCGCCACAAAGCAAAAATGGTTCAGGAATGGTTTGAGGAACACAATAACGAGTTTAAGGTGTTGACTTGGCCTCCAAATTCCCCAGATCTCAATTCAATCGAGCATCTGTGGGATGTGCTGGACAAACAAGTCTCATCCATGGAGGCCCCACCGTCGCAACTTACAGGACTTAAAGGATCTGCTGCTAACGTCTTGGTGCCAGATACCACAGCACACCTTCAGAGGTCTAGTGGAGTCCATGCCTCGACGGGTCAGGGCTGTTTTGCCGGCAAAAGCGGGACTTACACAATTTTACACAGGTGGTCATAATGTTATGGCTGATCGGTGTATATATTTACAGTTAGGTCCGGAAATAATTGGACGGTAACACAATTTTCATTGTAGTCGTTGATACTGTTTTTAATGTAATTTTGGATTTCAGCAGTGAAAATAATAGAAGGAGACTTCACAGTGTCTAGATGAACACTGAGATTCAATGGAAAACAGACTATATTTTGGGACCCATCCCAGTTTGTATTCCGTACCCAGTTCTTAGAGATTTTTGATTCTCAAGAAGCTGCCAACGAGAACCAATCCCCACCTGCAGTGTAAACCATACAATATTGCGTGCAGTGTGTAGTGTGCCTTTTGTATGCCTTAGCAGATGGGATGGTAGCCACACACGGGAATCTACGCTGTGCCCACTTTGACTGGGGAATACAGAAGGAGGTTGTGGGAGGGGGAAAGATGTGCCTTATGAATTGTTGTACTGTTGTACTGTTCTAGTCTAGGACTCTTTGGTAATAACACATTTTTCTGTCACTTGTCATGGTTCTTTGTATTAGAGTTGTGTGCCGGAAATGAAGTCATCTGTGTGGTGGAGAAGTCAGGGTTCATCCTAAAGAAGCTCTTTTGCCAGTTGGAGTTACTGTCAAAAGGTGAGGTCTTGTCAGGTCTGTTCCTCTTGCAGGAGTTCCAGGCCTGTGCCTGGCATGAATTGGGACTCCAACACAGACCGACTCTAACACCTTGGCCATTGCTGAAATTTCTGTCCCTGAACAAGGCAGTTAACCCTAATTGCTATACTGTTCCTCCTCCCCGTAACATATTTGCATCAGAATTTAATGTTTCTAAAGTTTATGAAATCCACGTTAAAAGGCTAGGCATATTTTGCCATAATAAAAAATGGCAGTAGGCCTATTAATAAAAGCAGAAATAAAGATTTATAATACACTTGAAATACAGCTCATTCTTCAAAATATACAGCTCCGGAAAAAATTAAGAGACCGCTGCACCTTTTTCTTTCCTTTCCCAAAAAGTCGAAAAGGAAGGTTTTGAGTGAGGAACAGAAGGGTTAAAATTTTAATTTTTTCCGGAGCTGTATAATTTGAAGAATTCGTTTTTTTCCACTAATTAACTAATTTATTCTTTTTGCAAATATGTCACATGACACTTTGCTGGTGATAATGTGCTGGAGTAGTGCTTGGCAAAATGCACACAGACCAAAGGTTCATTTAGTTAATTAACAGCACTGTAATTCAGAGTTTGAATTGAAGATATCAAACACAGGTATCTTATTCCTCAAAAGATTAGAATATCATGGAAAAATTCACTTTTTACTGTAATTCAAATCAAAAAGTGACACCTTCATATATTCAAGATGAATTAGTTGATTAGCGCTCTTCTCAGGTCGACATTTCCGTATTCTAAAATTTTTATTCTAATATTTTGAGATACTAGATTTTTTATTTCCATGAGCTGTATGCCGTAATCATCAAGACTGAAACAAAAAAAGCTTGAAATGTTTCACTTTATGTATAATGAATTTAGAATATAAGGTGTCACTTTTTGATCTGAATTACAGAAAAAATGAACTTTTCCACAATTTTTGAGATGCACCTGTATTTATTTCATACTATTCACATTCAAATAGTTGCTTGATTGAAAAAACTGCCAGCATTCAACAGAAGACTTGTATAGTATTCTAGCTGCACTTCATTGTGTTAAAATAGATGGAGGAAAACATGGTAAGCCTAACTTTTAATAGGTACTTCATACTGTATAATCAGACAAAAGTTATTTAGTAAAATATTTGATAACATGCATTAATATCATCAATCAATGGGTAGCCCTTAATATAGGAACCCTGCCGTACCACACTTTTAGTAGGAAGTACATTTATGCCGAAAGTAACATTAAGTGTCCAGAGAAACTTGTTTAAATACTGCTTAGTCAATGATTTTTGTAAGGTGACCTGCTTTGGAATAATTATTTGAAAAGTTGTCATTACCACCAGCCCTCTAAATCAAAAGCTAGACTGATTAGATTCAAACACAGGAATGCAAGAGAAAGATGAGGTGTAAAAAGCACAACAACATAAAATGAATGTAGGATTTTTATTCTGAAGAGGCATGCATATTGATAAAGACTGGATGTAAATGTTTCCTGGGCACCACAGAGCAATGCAAATGATAAGGCTTCAAAAGGTCAGTCATTTAAAGTCTATTGAATAGGGATTTCCCTTAGGTAATGGGAAAAGTGTTGACTGGAATATTAAGCTACGGCTCAGGGCATAACTTGATGAGTAAATGTTCTATACCTAGGCCAATGTTCTTAGGAAATTAGCTAAAATACTAGATATTGATATTGCTGCAATACATTACTTCTACATCCATTCCTCCCTCCATATGAGATATTAGTGTACATCTAAGGGGAACAGTAGCGGCCATAGAACAGAATGCTCTGGGTAGGGTTGTGGCGGATGAAGAAGAGGAAGGAGTGGTCAGCAATGAATCTTTTTATGGTATTGTTTGTCTGCATGCCGGTGGCAATTTCCTCTGTAGCAGCTGCTGCCTCTGTACCCTCCTCATTGACCTCCACAAAGGCCTTGTGCAGCAACTTAGACAGAGCCAGGTCTTTGCCGGGTGAGATTCCTGAGAAGTCACTCTTGGAACTGTTAAAGGCATCCGTCATTCCCATGCTTTCCAGCATCTCCCCAAGGTCCAGGGTCTCCTCCAGCTCAGACCCACCTGAACCACCTCCGTCTTCATGTTGTCCTCCACCTGGTCCACTGCACAAAGTTCTCATAGGTCAGCTTCATCTCCAGCTGTGTTGAGGAAGACATGGCACTTCTGTTTAGTGTAAATTGGACAGCTGAACAATAAGGCACACTGCTTATTAGGGTTTTAATTCTGTTAAAGTGGTACCTCGACTTAAATTCTCAAATGTCTCAGGCTACAGACTAATTTCAGTAAACTTCAGTATGACTGATTGCAGAGCAAGCCAACCCTATAACCAATCCTTTAAAAACAACATAATTAGGTAAATCCAGTGGAGATATTTTAATTGAATGCCTACAGTTGTGTACAGTTGGCCACAAACCCATCTTGTAGACAATTGTGTGTAATTGGGAGTCCTACCTTCTCCAGGCCAGTGGTGTGGTCCTCAATGTCATTGGGAAGCATGATGAGCATGCTCAGTTGGTTCCCTACATAGGCCAGCTCCAGAATCTGACAGTTGACCTCCGGGATGTAGGTCAGGGGGAATTTCCCTCTCTGATTCATCATTTCTACTGGCTTAGTCTCACTCTGTACCGGAAAACATAGCAAAAGAATGTGCTTATAGACCAGGGGTTCAACTCTTACCCCACAAAGTTCCAGAGCCTGCTGGTTCTGATCTACCTCATTATTAATGTCACCCACCCGGTGTCCTTGGTCTGAATAACTCCCTGATTAGAGGGTTGCGAGGAAAATATGGAGTGGAACTGACCATGAGGTCCAGAGTTGAATTTGAGGGTTATAGACTATTTTGTTACACAGCTTTTTCATTGCAACAAAATACCACTCATTGTTATTCATGAAAGTGAAGCAAGCTCTGATAATGTACTCAGTGTTTCATCAGAGAAGTGAACGCTGATACTGCTCAAAAACATCCACCTATCTTGGTGAAGAAAAGCTTTCATTAAATAACTCAAACGAAATCCATGAAAAAAAAAATGATTCACATTATATTTTAGCTTGCTAGCCAGGCAGTTTTAGTGGAATTCATTTTCAAATAACATTATATATTACCAATGCAGTCTACCCTCAGCCAACCACAAGTTGTAAATGCAACAATACTAACTTTGTATTATCATAGAGGGGATGACAGACTCACTGCAGTAAAGTTTGCATAATAAATACATATACAGTGGTTCAGTGAAAGTCTGCATTTCGCTTTGAAAGAGCCTTCCTGAAGACTTACAATGACTGATTACCAATGTGTATGGCATGAACAAAAGTCTGATTTCTTTTAGAAAATTCACTCCACTGCCCATGTCAAGACTAGGTCCTGTGAAGTTCAATAGGGAAAAAGCTACCTCATTCAGTTTGAAGCTGACAATGTTGGTGCTGCTCTCTTGGAACTTATTCTCCCAGTTGCCTTTGAAGTATATGGCATTCACCCAGACCAGTTTAGTCAGTTCATCAAAAATCCCCTTTGGCAACAGATCCTTGATTTTCCCTAAGAAATGCAGTAACCACGGTGATGAGAGAGGTGATGGTAATATTGTCACATACATAGGTATAATAACATATGTCATGGACACATAATGGATTTAACATATTTACAAACAAAATGGAGGTAATCAATTAATTCTTAATTCTAGTCCCTTTGATTTTCGCAATTAAACTTTTCAAAGAAAAATACAATGAATACATTACCAGCAGTCTGCTTCTCCACCCAGGTGTTGACGCTCTGTGCAACACTCTCTGCATTGTTCTTGAAGTCTACTTGCTCAAAAGGTGCAATGTAGTATAACATAATGTTGCAGCAGTACTCCTATCATATTTACCAGAGACACTGGTGTTATCAATCAATGTCTTCATTTAATCAAATCCTAAATACTTTAAATAATTCTGTATAGTCTACAGTAATATACAGTACACCTATATAATCAATAGAATGTTCTGGTAAAAGCTAGCATGGTGAAGAGCATATTTGCTTGTTCCAATGACAACAGTATTTACTATTTGTGTTATTATGTTATTAACTAAATAAACAATCAGATGTAATTTATTAAGGCCAAGTCAGTGTCATGTTTGAGTGTATCAAAGTATCCTTTCTCCACCCAGCGTAGGAAATATGTTCTTACCCCATCAAAGTCGTAAGACTGCTCTATGTACCAGCTATTTGCCAATATATACGGGGCTCCTTCCTTGCACAGGTCCGTTAGGAGCATTCTGAAGCCTTCATGGACGTCATCCTTAATTTCATGAAAGTGCAGGACCTACAGACAACCAAATAATATTTGCAATGAATTGACATTTTGCTATGATCTTCCTGTGGCATTCATGTCATGCAAACACCAAGCCAAAACAAACATGTCATTTTGATATTAGGCGGTTGGAAAACAAAAGCAAACATTATGTTGATGTCTCTCAGTAAACAAAATGTATTAAGGAAAGATGATATGTATGTGACTATAGATAAAAAAATTTAGGATCACAATTTACAGTATGTCCAGATCTTTATGTGTATCTGACTAATATCTTCTAATGCATGTATAAAGTTCACATTAAGACACAGGCCATGGATTGCTATAAAAACCAGGAAGACATGCATTGATGTATTAAGTTAGGATTAAATTATATGATAGAATGAGCTGAACAGGTGACATAAGCAACATAAAGTGTACTATGATGATGTATACAAACACTATAACCAGTATCAGGCAGGTGTCAAAAGTTTTGTTAAAGCCTCATTACTGTTTTTATTATTGTTCATGCCAAATGTAATCTCATACTTGTGAGATTACATTCATATTTGACTCATTCATTTGACTAATTCTGTGTGTCTTAGAATATACTCATGTAGGAATGAACAAACCAGCTACATAGAGTTTCAGTTAAGCACATTCTGTAAGAGGATGCATCTTAGTGATTTACCAGTCAGGCAAGTATGTGTCGTGCCTGGCTGGGACATCTCTGGAAAACAGAGATGGTCAAGTTCTGAAAAAACATTGGACACTCCCAGAAGAGCAAAATTGATTAGAAGTTGTAGGTGCACTACTATAAGAGACCACAGTCTACTATATTTCTTTAGATATTGCAGAAGGGAGTTCAGGTACAGTATAACATGAAATTAATGGACTATTGAATTTAACAAACTTATTAGGAAATGTAACAGAATGTGCTGGAGGAGTACTGAGTGAGTCAGATGGGTTCTGCTTACATAAACAAACTGTCTGGAGAGAGGTACGGAGACAGCCTGGAGCTGCAATAATTCATTGAAATGGAGTAAGTGCACAAGTAAGAGTTGAGGTTATCCAGGCAGCGCTCGTAAAAGCAGGGTTGCCTAGCTACATGGTTTGGAGAGTAGAGGTCCACAGATTTGCAAAAAAAAAGCACAATCATTGCACAAATGTACCCTAACCATAAATATCAATGCCTTTCTTAAAATCAATTCACAGAAATGTATTTAGACCTGCATATTTGATTAAAATACATTCTCTTGCATTAAGTGCAAGCAGAATCAGGAGGTAGTTTGGGCAGCAGCAGTTTGGGCAGCCAGATTCGTTGTGAGCTGTGTGAAGATCAATTATTCCTAAGAAAAACCATAATTAATTTGCCTGACTTTTACATAATTATGCCATAACATTGAAGGTTGTGCAATGTGATAGGATATGGGCATGAGTAACTTAACACAACGCATATGTGCTGACTAACTCTGAACAAAGGACAATACATAGGACGTGATGCCTGTTACTGATGGGCCCCACACATCCTGTCCATACATCCTGTCCATACCTCCTGATAGGTGTTGTCCATGTGACTGTCATAGACTCTATGAATAGGCCCACGGACCATAGGTTGGAACATACCATACAAGGGTATTTTGTAAACCTTTCTTATTGGAGGATAATGGACTGTGTAATGGTTGGTTATGACCACTGACCGCCTCCTATGTGTCCTGGCATAAAAGACTGTGTTAACTTTATAATTATTGGAGAACATGTTAGAACTATGGAAGATCAACATCTTGGACTCATGCTGAATAAAGATGGTTCTCCCCTGAATTGTAGTTATTTTGTTCATGGATCAAAAATGGACAGAATCCATTTGAAAATGAAACAGCAACATTCAGACTTAGGGTTGCAGTCTGTTCGATAAAATAAGGAATGGTTGAGTATTTCACTGAGAGATTAAACATTTTGTTTTCGAAATTACGGTTTCCAAATTTGATCATATTATTTGACCAAAAGCTCATATTTCTGTGTGTTTATTATATTATAGTTAAGTCTATGATTTCATATTTGAAAGAGCTGTCTGACTGAGTGGTGGTTGGCAGCAGCAGGCTTGTAAGCATTCATTCAAACAGCACTTTACTGCATTTGCCAGCAGCTCTTAGCAATGCTTGATGCACAGCGCTGTTAATGACTTCAAGCCTAAACTGGTTGATACCATTTACCTTGGAAAAGCGTGTGAGATAAATAGGTTTTTCCTTGTTGTGCCTTTTCAAATTAATAATAGCATGTACCATCATTGTAGTACAAAGCTTTAAATAAAAGGTGTCTTAATTATTACATTTTTATTTTATTTGAAAGAGAAAAGATTTGTATTTTGAGTTTACATCAGGCCGGCATATCCAGGAACTGTGGCTCGCAACACATTTCCGCACCTTTTTGGGGACAACAAACGACACTCGCCACAGACATTCATGTATAATAGCAGTAAAAATCAACACTAATAGAGAACAACCAGAATTACATTAGTTTATAAATGACCCAAAATAATGATGTCAATTCAATATACCCACTATGCCTGCCATAGAACGCGCAAGATACATAGATAATATGAATTTGGTCCATCTTAATTCATGCCCCTTCAGTTTCCCATTGGTGCAATACCCCACTCTATGGCCAGAGGTGTCCTACCAGGACCCAGATCTATTTCTACCTTATTGAGTCTCCAGGTAAACACATAACCAGAGACAACATTTACTTTTCACTTCTGCTCTACAAAAAATGGAGATAAGAGCCTACTCTGGATGACGTATATCCGGTCTAACGTATGTCCCACTTTATTTGGAGACTTGGTTCGCTTGATCTCGAGTCAGGAGAAAGACGTTTTGAGAGGAGTTATGAATTACCAATCACACAATTGTGACATTTTGAAAATAGTTAATATAACCCAAAATTATTAGATAATCTGATTATGTATATATTTACGTTATTGTTCATGTATTTAAAAACATATTTTTTCAAATTAACCGAACAATTTGTTGCTAGCTATTTCAATGACGAGCAAGCTGTAGCTGACTGCCTGTGCGCAAGCTAGCTAGTAGTGTAATAGCTTAAAATGATGTGCACTGTTATATCATGCTAGCCATTACTAACATGAAGTTTATTTTCTTCCAAGATTTTTATAAATCAATTGAAATGTCATTCCTAGTTATCTAGATTAACTATCTTTATATTAGATGCCTCCTGTTACTTTTAAGGTTGTCAATGTATTGGCAAAGAATATATTATTGAACAAGAAACCAGGCAAGCCTGGTTCAGCCAGCCCACAATAAAAAGGGGTGATTGTTGTTACCCTCCCTGGATTCAAACTCTTATGTGTCCCACATAAGAGGCTGTGTCTTTAACCCCTACACCACAGAGCTATACGGAGCTATATGATTTTGTCACATATTAATTTCATGCCAAGTTTGAATATGTCACTAGACAACTGAGTAGCGTTTCTTATTAAGTTTACCTCCACCACAAATAGCATCTATGAACTGTATGGCTTTTTCCACTGGCCATTTTAAAAGCTTATTAGCCATTCGGGAATGACATTAATACAATAACTATCAATATAGGTGACGATAACTGACTTTTTCGTCAAGTGAAAAGACGAGAGAATCGTGTAGCCAGCAAAGTTTTTTTCTATCCTGAACAAATCCTCTTTTGCCACTGGCCGTTTTAACAGCTAATTAGCCATTCGTGAATGACACTGATACACTATCTATCAATATAGGTGACGATAACTGATTTTTTCGTCAATTGAAATGACAAGCGAATCGTGTAGCCAGCGAAATGTTTGTCTATCCTGAACAAATCTTAAGGCATAATGTGTTTTGAGTGTGACGGGTGTCGAAGACAGGACCTGTTGTTCCGTAGTCTGTGTCTCTAACCACTACGCTATTTAACAAGGGGTAGTCAGGCACGGTCAGTCAGGCCGTCTGGCACTCAGTCACTCAGTCAGTCAGTAAGTAAGAGACATTTGCTCTTCTAGGCCGGCTCCGCTTATGCAGTCCGGAAAAAATCAAAAGAGATCTAACTTTAATTATAATTAATAGACGGATATTTGAAAGTACCTGATAATAGACAGAAGCAGAAGTGAAAAACAGCCAGGTGAGAGACAATTAAAATCTGGTATCAATAATTCACTGCACAAGTGTATAGTGTATACTGCAGTGTTTTAATGCAACATGAATTATTGGCAAGGCACTATTTATAGTTGTGCAATTAACGCAACATGCTTGTGTTCCATGTTGTGTGAACCCTTGATATAGCTAGCTACAGTAGCTAATCATGTTTTTATTTCCACGGGACTCCCACACCGTCCAAGTGGAAACTAGCCAGCTAGGAATTGCAACTAACATTGCTGGAGCAAAGGATAGTTATGGATTAATTTGTTTGTGGGGGAGGTGGCTAGCTTCAAACTACGCCTCATCTTTTCTTACATCATTAGTAGCAAAATCAGTTGTGTTTACATTTATGCTGATCTATTTTGTAGCTGGCTTTTGCTTTGATTTTTATTATAGTAAAAGAATTATGGCAACATTTGTCAACATGGTACTGTTTGTGTTCTGATAACATATGCGATTGTATGCATCGACAAGTTAAGTTTATTACAAGTTTTATTTGTCCCAAGTGGTTCTTTTTTACTTAACTTTTTTCCCCATTCTATTCTGTAATGTGTTGCGGATAATTCTTTTCCACTTTTCAGGTTTGAGGGTTGACTTCATTTGATTCTAATTTCTCAAATATAAGTACTCCAGGAAACCAATACTTTAATTATAATAGTTTTTTACAAGCTTGTAGATGACACACAGACAAAGTACACTCATGTGCACGTTCCTAGATATGACAAAGACACACACTTAGGGGCCCCTTATATTTTCTTCTAACATCTGGTTCTCATCTCAATGCTCCAAGTCCTAGGATCATAGGACACATAAGCTAAAGAATGCCCATATTTGGGCCTGGAGCCAAAAGGAGAACAAGGATTTGCAGGCAAGAGTTCTAACGGAGAGGGGGACAAGCTATAGCTGAAGTCACAAATTTATAACCACGTTTCACCAACTCCTAGACAGAGCACAGTATCCAGCCTGTAAAACATATACACGAACATACATATTTAGCACATATTCAATAAAACCTAATTTCCGCAAAAAAAGAATATATTTATGGATCATTAATATGGAATGTATATATACATAAAACTGCTGCACGATATATCGTTTCAGCATCGGCATTGCGATGTACGCATCCACAATAGTCACATCGCAGAACGTGCAATTTAGTAAGGTAAACATATATCAGTCTACAATATGTATTTTTTTTCAAATGGAAAACTAGCATTATATCTCTCTGATATAACGTAATTTACTCTGATTTATGGGTTATTGGATACACAGTTTATTATTATTAGTATTATTATTTTAAACAAGGAGTTTGTTGCTGCACTTGGTTGACATGCAGGCTCTGCGTGTGCGTGATGAAATGATGAGCGAGGGACAGGCAAAAAAGACCGAAATGGAGAATTTGGTTGCAAAAAGAAATGCATCGTCAATTACATGGAAATATTTTGGCTACAGACAGGATGTTGACCAAAAACAGATACTTCGTCGAGAGTGCCTCACAATTGTTGCCACAACACAAGGCAACACGACCAATTTGTTTGATCACAAATCTTCGTATGACGAGTGCAAAGCATCTCAATGCCGTCCAAAGCAAAAATCTACAGTGGATATAAAAACTCTACACACCCCTGTTAAAATGCCAGGTTTTTGTAATGTAAAAGAATGAGACAATTGGAGAAGCAATTCAATTGACCAACAAACTGAAATCTTTGAGGGGGAAAAATGAAAAATAAAAACCTTACAATAACCTGGTTGCATAAGTGTGGACACCCTCTTATAACTGGGGATGTGGCTGTGTTCAGAATTAACCAATCACATTCAAACACATGTTAAATAGAAGTCATTACACACCTGCCATCATTTAATATGACTCTGATTAATCAGAAATAAAGTTCAGCTGTTCTAGTAGGATTTTCCTGACATTTTCTTAGTTGCATCTCAGAGCAAAAGCCATGGTCCGCAGAGAGCTTCCAAAGCATCAGAGGGATCTCATTGTTAAAAGATATCAGTCAGGAGAAGGGTACAAAAGAATTTCCAAAGCATTAGATATACCATGGAACACAGTGAAGACAGTTATCATCAAGTGGAGAAAATATGGCACAACAGAGACATTACCAAGAACTGGACGTCCCTTCAAAATTGATGAAAAGACCAGAAGAAAACTGGTCAGGGAGGCTTCCAAGAGGCCTACAGCAACATTAAAGGAACTGCAGGAATTTCTGGCAAGTACTGGTTGTGTGCTACATGTGACAACATTCTCCCGTATTCTTTATATAAATGGGCTATGGGGTAGGGTGGCAAGACGGAAGCCTTTTCTTACAAAGAAAAACATCCAAGCCCGGCTGAAGTTTGCAAAAACAAACATCAAGTCCCCCAAAAGCATGTGGGAAAATGTGTTATGGTCTCATGAAACCAAGCTTTTTGGCCATAATTCCAGAAGCTATGTTTGGCGCAAAAACAACACTGCACATCACCCAAAGAACACCATACCCACAGTGAAGCGTGGTGGTGGCAGCATCATGCTTTGGGGCTGTTTTTCTTCAGCTGGAACCGGGGCCTTAGTCAGGGTGGAGGGAATTATGAACAGTTCCAAATACCAGGCAATTTTGGCACAAAACCTTCAGGGGTCTGTTAGAAAGTTGAAGATGAAGAGGAAGTTCACCTTTCAGCATGACAACGACCCAAAGCACACATCCAAATCCACAAAAGCATGGCTTCACCAGAAGAAGATTAACGTTTTGGAATGGCCCAGCCAGAGCCCAGACCTGAATCCAATTGAACAATTGTGGGGTGATCTGAAGAGGGCTGTGCACAGGAGATGTCCTCGCAATCTTACAGATTTGGAGCGCTTTTGCAAAGAAGAGTGGGCAAATATTGCCACGTCAATAACCAGGTTATTGTGAGTTATTTTTTATTTTTCCCCCACAAAGATTTCAGTTTGTTTTTCAATTGAATTGTTCACGTTATAGGTCACATAAAGGTGGAAAAAGTTCTGACATGATTTATCTTTGTCTCATTCTTTTACATCACAAGAACCTGGCATTTTAACAGGGGTGTGTAGACTTTTTATATCCACTGTATTTCGGATGCCTTTGCCAGTATTAAACCATATGAGAAAGATTCCAAACGGCAGAGAGAAACCACAGATTCAATAACAATAACAACAGACAATGCTGCGAACATGGTGAAGGCTGCACCTGAACAAGTAGACCAGATTGCAGTGTTTCGGCCACAGGCTGCATCTTGCAGTTGGTAAGTTATGCCTAATTGCGCATTCTATTTTACTACTGTTGTTATTGCTATACTATTACTGTTACATATTATTAACTAGAAACCTGTTCTTAAATATAACAATTTTCATAAGTTTCATTATTTTTAATTGTAGATGATGGGGATGGGGTAGAATGAAGGATACAGACTGTCAAGTTGATAGTCAAAGCTCTTTCTGAAGATATCCTGTATTTTTTCATATCGCAATATATATCGCATAAAAACAAATTATCGCAATGTCAGTTATTTCCAATATCGTGCAACCCTAATACATAATTAATTAATCTTTAAAAAATGTAAGAGTCAATGAGAAGTAATGCTTCCCCATAGTTGTCTAGAGTGGTTAATGACTTGATTTCATTTTTTTTACTATAATGACTTAATATTGTTTGATGATCTTACAGCATTTACAGAGGTGTGTGTGTGTGTGTGTGTGTGTGTGTGTGTGTGTGTGTGTGTGTGAGTGTGTGAGTGAGTGTGAGAGAGAGAGAGAGAGAGAAAAGCTCTCAGTCCACCAAATATTTTAATATTAATCTTATATCCTGCCGCCGACATTGTCTGGTAGTTTTTTGCCAGTATGGGTCAAGTTCAGTTATACTTTTTAGACACCACTAGTGGCCAGTTGTGTTTTATTTATTAAACATTTCAGACTGTGGTCAAATACAAGCGTTCTTGAACATTTAGTATGAATTAATGCTTTGTTATATCATTGTTGAATTATTCAAAACAAATGATTGTGGATTGCTTGTCAGAGTCACCTGGCATAATTTTAAGGTGTAGATTTTACATACTTTTTGTTGCTGTATCTTATGATACCCTCTCCTCAACATGTACTTCTCCATGTACTCAGAATAATTTCTGAGGACATGCCCCGTTCGCTATAGAAATGGGGATACATGCCCCCTTGACAACTTTAGGGGCTGAGCCCTCCCACAACCACTGTACTGAACTACAGTCCCTATAAGAACATACAATAGTCAAAGCCATTTTAAATAAAAATGTTATAGTGAGAAATAGTCGATGCGTCATAATTCCTCTAATAACTTGCAGATGAACTTGAAGGGGGTTCTTTTGTGATTTTACCGTTTTGGTCTTCCACAGGGAATGTCTTGATCTACTTCAAATACGATCTTTGTTTCGTGCAGGTTTTGCATTTTGATACTCATGTAAATCTTGGTAGTATAAGGTAACGTTTGTCAACATATTTTAATAAATCCACTCTCCAGAAAAAAGAAAATTTGTGTATTAAGACAATATTCATCGGAGTTACCTTGTCCTATGGATATCTACCCAGTTATCAAATTGGCAAGGGGTGTAAGCCTACTATACTATATACTTACTATATACTAAACAGTACATACTTCTTCCCCTGCGAAGTACGTAATTGCAGTATGTAGTATGTAGTATTTGATTTCAGATTCAGACCAGAGGCGCAAAAAGTACAAAGTAAAAGAACTCGGCAGTGTTCATCAGTTTTAGGAAGTTCATACGGAAGAGCTAAATGACCAGGTAAATAGAGTTCATAAGTATCCAGTGACCTTAATTAAGAATTTACCCTCTTCCTTTTTATTTAATTGATTAGCTACTGGTTAGTTTTGAACTCTCTTTCATAGTTGCCACACAGCCGATCCCAGTTGAGTACTTTTTCCACCTCTGATTCAGACTAGGTATGTAACATTGACAAGCGATTTGTGCAGCGGAAGGCTGAGCTGCACGATTCAGGCTTTCAAAGCAGTTTACAATTTCGACTACATCATTATGACCCTCGCCTATAACCAATCACCGGGGTTGCTGTTATGTTTTGCTGGAATCTCTCGCCTGTTGGATAACTGAAGCTTGATCCCAAATTATCCTTCATTTCCAGGCAAAAGAATGTTCAATCAAATTGAACACGTACCCTTCAGAGCTATATTAACAACAAATTATGGAGGAAACTCAAATAAAGTGCATAGGTCAGCAGGACTTGTTTTGGATTCACCAAAGTACACTTTCATTCTGTTAATAAACGTTATGTTGCCCACAATGTATTTGCATTGTATGGGAGGTGTTAATAGTGCTATAACTGGTCATTCCAATATAAAAGCAGAGAAACTATTTTCTTTTGTCTACTATAGTTTATAGTAAATGAACATCTAAATACATGCATTGTTTCTAAACTTGATTTTTCTGAATCATTTCAAAACAGATTTAGTAATTATTCACCTATGAAGAGAGATTTCCAGAGAGATTTCAAATTGCAATGTTCCTAATGTTTTCTTTTTGAGAAAGTATGTTAATCAGTGTACTAGGCTACAGCCTATGTAGATTAAGGGTGAAACGGTTCAATACGTACCGCAGATTTTAAGTCACGGTTTGGTACGATTTTCGGAACAGAGGAAAAAATATAATATTTTAGTTCCACACACACAAAAACATAACATGCACGGTTAAAACTAGTCTATATTAATTCGCATCACAACACGTACCGAACCAAACATCCTGTACTGAACTATACGGTACGGATATGTGTACCATTACATTCCTAATGTAGATCTAGCTCATATGGACAGTGAACTATTAAAAATAGTTTAAAAAAATAAGAATTTCTTGTAAAATCAACGAAATTGAAAATGGCAAATCTAAGGACTGTACTCTAGAGAAGGAATGTCAATGACCAAATGTGAAGTCTGCTATGTGCTGACATACATTTACTTATCGTCAATATAATGTTTTAAGATGTGTGTGTCTTATCATTACTCTGTTATGATCCCATTAGCTGTGGACCTTGAATGATTGCTGGCTCAATCTCGCTATAAAAAAATGCTGTGTTTTGTAAGGATATAGTCAGAAAACCTTTTGATTATTTGTTCTTGTTTCTACCAATGTCATATAGAAATGACCCAACCTGCTTGCTGTAGATAGCTAACTATCTGGTTTATCTATACTGCTCCAAAAAATTAAGGGAACGCAATCATCACAATATAACACCAAGTCAGTTTAACATCAGGGATATCAATCTGTCCATTTAGGAAGCATAAGCGATTGTGAATAGATGTCATCTGTTTTGGTGCAAATGTGCACCTACCTGACAACAGGTGCACTGGAGAGGCAACAGAAAGACAACACCCAAAAACGGAATGGTTTTGCAGGTGAAGGCCACAGACAATTGCTCTCTCCTTATCCTTCCTGACTGATTCTTCTCTCGTTTTGCATTTTTCTAGTGTCCTTGTCACTACTGGTTGCATGAGACACTACCTGCAGCCCATTCAGGTTGCACAGGCAGTCCAGCTTGTTCAGGATGGCACATCCATACATGCTGTCATAAGGTTTGCTGTGTCTCCCAGTAGAGTCTCAAGAGCATGGAGGAGATACCAGGAGATAGGCCGTTACATGAGGAGAGCTGGACAGGGCCGTAGAAAGGCTTCAACCCAGCAGCAGGACCGATATCTGCTACTTTGTGCAAGGAGGAACAGGAGGAGCACTGCCAGAGCCCTACAAAATGACCTCCAGCGGGCTACTGGTGGGCATGTTTATGACCAAACTGTCAGAAACAGACTCCATGAGGTTGGCATGAGGGCCCGACATCCTCTGGTGGGACATGTGCTCACAGCCCAGCACCATGCAGCTCGATTGGCATTCGCCAGAGAACACCAGAATTGGCAGGTCTGCCATTGGCGCCCGGTTCTCTTCACAGATGAAAGGAGGTTCACACTGAGCACATGTGACAGATGTGATGCCATGATGAACGTTATGCTGCCTGCAACATCATCTAACATGACCGGTTTGACGGTGGATCAGTGATGGTCTGGGGAGGCATATCCTTGGAGGGTTGCACAGACCTCCACGTGCTAGCCAACAGTAGCTATGGTGGATATAAAAAACCCCTGTGAAAATACTAGGTTTTTGTGATGTAAAAGAATGAGAAAAAGATAAATCATGTCAGAACTTTTTCCACTTTTAATGTGACCTATAATGTGAACAATTCCATTGAAAAACAAACTGAAATCTTCGAGGGGGAAAAAGTACTGTTGGCTAGCATGACCGGTTTGACGGTGGATCAGTGATGGTCTGGGGAGGCATATCCTTGGAGAGTTGCACAGACCTCCACGTGCTAGCCAACAGTACCCTGATTGCTGTTAGAACTTACGCTGGGGCAGTGGGCCCTGGGTTCCTACTGGTGCAGGACAATGCCTGGCCTCATGTGACCAGTGTGTGTAAGCAGTTCCTGGATGACGAAGGCATTGATGCCATTGACTGGCCCTCATTTCCCCAGACCTGCATCCAATTGAGAACATCTGGGATGTTATGTATCGGTGCATCTGACGGCACCAAGTAACACCACAGACTGTCCAGGAGATCACTGATGCCCTGATCCAGGTCTGGGAAGAGATCCCCCAGGACACCTTCCGCTGTCTCATCAGGAACATGCCCAGACGTTGTCGGGAGTGCATACAGGCAAGTGGGGGCCATACACACTACTGAGTCACATTACGAGTTGCCCTGATGAAATTCACGCAAGTTGGAACAGCCTGGGATTTCAGTTGTTTACTTTGATTTTCGATGTTTGAATCCAGCCCTCAATCGGTTGGTGATTTTGGTTTCTATTGACCGTTGTTATGTCATTTTGTTCTCAACGAATTATGCAATGTACAGTAAAGATGTTAATCTTTATTATATTTCGTTCATTAAGACCCAATGTGTTCCCTTAATTTGTTTGAGCAGTGTATCATGCTGCCTAGAATGGCAAATGTGTGCTCTGCTTGCAGAAGAAGAGGTGGAGGAAGAGGGGGAAGAGGAGGAAGAGTACAGTACATTTTTATTAGCTCTAGTAAAGGCACCTATGGGGATATCCGCTAAATGTTGATTTACTTGTACTTCTTAAGTAATAGGTATTTCCTAAAACATACCCACCATGAATGCCCATAAAAATAAGCAAAATAAAAACAAATTAAATAACCCACAACAATTTGGGATAGGGAGTTGGTAAAGCCTTCATCCCACAGAGTTCTATGTAGAGGAGAACCTCCTAAGCCAGCTGGTGTCCAGTTTGGGAGAACTTACCTGACATGATTTTGATTTATTTGCGTTATGCATGAAAAGCAATGAAATGTGAATGAAATGTGTTGCATGTGCTTTGTATTCATGATTGTTTTCTTAACCCGATCACCCAGAGGAGAGTGACCCATAGATTAATTAATAATACATGACATTTCCAAGCACCTTTCAAGAAACCCAAGGACACTGAATAACAAAATTCAAGCAAAAGCAGTAATCACAGAGAAAACACCATATATAAGACCAGAGATAAATTAAGACCAGGCTAAGCCATGGGAAGAGCTAGCCTGAACAAGTCTAGCGAGAAGTAAGAGGGGGCAAGACCATTGAGGGCATTGAAGGTAAGAGGCAGGATCTTTTAATGTATGCAGAACTTGATAGGAAGCCAATGAAGGTGTTGCAGCGTGGGAGTTCCCAGGGTTTGGGGTGTGTGAGGACTCAGTTTTGAACAGGTCTCAGTTTTAAATATGCTGAAGTCTGGCCAAGGCTTTGCCTGACACCCCCAACAGGACTCCACTGCAGTAGTCCAGACGTGATGTTACAAAAGCAAGTATGAAGGTCTCTGCAATCGGGTCTGTGAGGGATGGGTGGAGCTGGGAGGTGTTTCGGAGGTGAAAGAAAGCTGACTTGGTGATAGACTTGATGTGGTGCTCCAAGGAGAGAGTTGGATCAAAGATGACTCCAAGGTTATGGACCTCAGAGGATGGGCAGATGGAACAGCCATCAATAGACAACACAATGTTATCAACTTTCTTTAGATGAGCCTTGGGAGCCACCACCAAGACCTCTGTTTTATTACTATTGAGTTTGAGTAAATTAACAGTCATCCAGTTTTTGATGGCTTGAAGACAGCTGATCAGCGATGGGGGGTACGAGTTGAGTTTAGTGTTGATATAAATCTGAGCGTCATCTGCATAGGAGTGGAAATTAAGGCCATGTCGTTGAATGATCTCTTCCAGGGGTAACTTGTAGACAATGAAAAGAAGGGGTCCAGGTATAGAGTCCTGAGGCATGTCTTGGTTGACAGAGGCTGGCTGGGATTTTGAGCCACCAAATGACACAAACTGCTTCCAATCAGCCAGATAGGATTGGAACCGGTCAAGTGCCAAACCACATACGCCCAACATTATTTCCATGCGGTTGAGAAGGATAGTGTGGCTGACAGTGTTGAAGGCAGCGGAGAGGTCCAGGATGATGAGGATATTGAAATGGTGAGAGTCAGTAGCAATGAGAAGGTCATTGATCACTTTGACGAGGGCGGTTCCTGTCCTGTGCTTCGCTCGAAACCCTGATTAGAGAGATTCATACAGGCCATGGTCGGTCATATGACACTGAAGTTAAAACCTCTTGGATGTAACTACCCCAGATGGTGTACTTAGAACCTTAGAATGATTCCCCCTATCATATATGCTGCTCTCCCCTCTCCAGCAGCGTACAACATCTCTGGTCTAGGTCTTACTACCTTTAATGGGCATACAGAGTTTTATGACACCCCCTCCCCTCCCCAGCGCGTGACCACAGCTCGTGCCTGCATAGCTGCCACTTGTAAACAAAGGAGCTGTCCGACTAACAGAGTCGAAAGTTTAGTTCACAATGAAGCCAGACACTCCATCGATCATAAGGACATATATTTTGGATGCCTGGGACTTACCTTTATCGATCCAGACATCCGAGAGGCGACATCTACAAGATGGCGCCGTTGAGGATGGCTGCTGTTTTTTGTGCTCCCAACCAACTTTGCGGATTTAATGTTTTATTGTTGTTACTATTGTTGTGTAATTTTGCTACATTCGCAACCGCGTTATTAACCTATAACAGACCACCACTATTGGACATCAGAACTGCACTGGAATCGTCTTTTTCATCCAGAACATCAAGTTCAGTGAACAACCCGGGATACCCTTTATTGTGCTTACCTGAGCAAGCACCTGGAAAACGACGCCGGCGAAGGAAGTGTGGGAAGCGGGGTGGAGTTTTGGTCCGACTGAAGCTGCGGAGAAACCGTGCTTCTCTCCCAAGTATTCTCTTAGCGCACGTCCAGTCACTAGACAGCAAGCTCGACGAACTCAGGAGCAGGCTAGCTTTCCAGCGGGACATTAATAAGAAATGTAACATACTGCTTTTCACTGAAACATGGCTGGAGCCCTCAATCCCAGATGCGGCAATTGTTTCCAAAGGGGCTATCCATTCATCGGCAGGATCAAACAGCAGAGTCCGGTAAAAGCGGGGGGGGGGGGAGTGTCTGCCTCATGGTAAACAATCTTTGGTGTCTGGATGTGGACTGTATCTCTTCTGGATGCTCTCCTGATCTGGAGCATCTTACAATTAAATGTCGTCCTTACTGTCTACCCCGAGAGTTTACATCAGTCATTTTAACAGCTGTGTACATCCCCCCCAAGCCAAAGCTGGGGCTGCGACAAACTATTTCGAGTTATCGATAGGCTTGAAGTTTACATCCGGAGGCTGCCTTTATTGTTGCTGGCGATTTTAACGGCGCCAATCCGAAGAAAGTCCTACCGAAGTTTAAAAACACATCAACTTCCTGACACGCGGGAAAAACACTCTGAACAATGTCTACTCTCCATTTCCTCATGGATATAAGGCCCTCCCCCGTCCTGCTTTCGACAAATCAGACCACGCATCGATACTCTTGCTCCCTGCTTACAGACAGAGGCTAAAACAAGAGAAGCCAGTGACGAGGTCCATTCAACGATGGACGGATGAATCGGATGCCGATTTACGTGACTGTTTCCTCACCACAGACTGGGAAATGTTCCGAGAGGCGTCTGGAGGCAATATCCATGAATACACAGAGTCAGTGACTGGTTTTATTAGCAAATGTATTGACGATGTTGTACCACGTACAACTACAAAATCAATTCCTAATCAAAAACCGTGGGTCAACAGTGGTATTCGTGCCATGCTAAAGGCATGGACTGCAGCATTCAACTCCGCAGCATGGATAATTATAAGAAATCCCGGTATGATCTCAGGAAGGCAATAAAAGCTGCAAAAAGTCAATACAGAGTCAAAGTAGAAT